>JADWOT020001453.1:0-130000 GCA_036345935.2 Taenia hydatigena | reverse complement strand
AATGGTTGCTCGGTTTTCTTTTGATACGATGTCTATCGTATCGATTGCAAAGTGAAAGGTGAGAAAACTTCTAGTCTTTACTCGTGCCAAATGGAATAAACATTTGAGTGCTACGGCGTCACGCCCTGTCATCTCTTTGTGCGCTGCATGTTAATGTTCCAGTACTCCATGCACAGGCAGATGACTAGCATTGGGTTGGTGAGTAGGGATTTGATTGTCAATCAGGTTGGTTCTTCTTCTTTGTCACCTTCCTTACGTCGATTACTATTTGCAGAAAAACATTAAGACTAGCTTAATATTACTGGAAACGGGTTAAGCATTAATGAAAAGGGGGTGCTCTATCTCCCCCATCCCAAATTACTTCGACCTGCGCGCTCACGACTCGTCAATGACCTCGCGTTTTACAATGTACTGTCGATATAAAGCGGTATCTAGACTACCGAGTGTTGTGATTGGCAAGTTACCTCAGCAGGATGCTTTAATCATGCCATACTTTATAAGCTTATCTACGATCGACTTCAGTTATCCTTTTATGATCACAGCAGTGGAGAGCATTTATTCTACACTAGTCGGCCTAATTAGGATTGCATTGCACTCCTCTGCCGTCTTCATCGCCTCCAAGGTGCTACCTATTTTCGTTAGTCAGTATTAAAGGCAAAAATGGACGGTCACCAGCAGAGCATTATAGCTGATGTATGGTCCTTCGAGTCCCATTTATTGAGGTTGTAGCGTAGTGGCAGGCGCCATACAAGGGTTAGTTCATTTATCAAATTTTGACGTGTTTAGGAAACAGCAAAAGTTTTGACTTGCTTTCATGCAAAAACTTCTTTTTCCTGTTGGATTCATTCTAAAGTATTAATCTGAAGTCGCTTTAGATCGCAAGCGCAATAAGTTGCATAAGTTACTTTGTGAGAGTGGACGCCACCCTCGCCGCAATACCGCAGATATGCCAGTGAAGCAGAAGTTTGCTGCACTACAAAATCTTGCTGGATAGCACAACTGGAACGTTGACTATCATTTAGGGAACTCTGGCAAGAAATTTGACTGGCCATCCTTGACACAAAAGTTTCACCCTACATTGAAAAGGAATAAATCACTGAAACCTAATCCGCCTTGTTAGCGTTCAAAGCTTGTACTTCTTTTTTGTAAGTTTTGTAAGGGTGACGGAGACCGTAAAATGACTAGCTAATGCGATGGGGAACTGTCTTTAAAATATGTTTTGCAGTCAAATTAAGTTCGCGGTTCACCGCCCCTTCGACCGCCTCTACTCGCAGCTTTCCAGCAGTGGCTTTGAATCTTCTGTACACGATCAACTACATCCAGCAAGCATAAGATATGCGCCAAATTGTAAGTTAGTAGGCTTGGATGCGGGGCTAATCCGTCAACCTCGAGCAAAGCATCGTTTACAACCAATGTTTGCTGTTTAAAACCCTACTTAAATCTGCAAGGTTAAATTCGTCTATCGAAATTTGTCAAACTCTTGTAAACAGATGCGATCTATCGATTGTACCATGCTTTTGGCAGAGACAAGTAGGCGACATCATCAGCACTGCCTCCAATATTATTCTCTACTCGCGACAGCGTTTGTGCTGTCTACTGATGAAATTTCGGCAAGATGCAGTTGTTTTAGACTGTTAGGGTAATGCAATGCAAAGCTGCAATTTGTCATTGCATATTAAGTCTCCTCTCTCATGGTGCCCCAAAAGGCGCAGATGTTTTGCACTCAAGTCATGCTATTGATGCTTGCATTTAATTGGAAATACAGGCTACAGTACCTGCTGGTTTTGCAGCTAATTTGCAATGATACGTGCATTCCATTCAAGAGACGCATAAAACCGAATCCACCTGGGAGAGCTAAAGAAGGGGGACAACGCAAATAAAAGTTACTTACATAAAGAAAGAACTTTATTTCGGCTGAAAAATAGCCCTGGTCATCTCTGCGGTGAAACTTTATCTGGCACACATTTTGGTAATGTTGTGTGAATAAATCTCCGTCGTATTCGATGTCTTGACCTTGTCAAGGGAGTCTGTGAGCCAAGTTACACCAATCACAGAAGCTTAGAGACTAAACAACGATTTAGTGATGCGGAGCAAATAGTTGCCTTTGGAATAAATGATGCGAAAAATCGTCACCTCCGAAATTACAAGCTTTATTTTCGAGTTCTTTAGAGAACCTTCCATCTAAGGACGGAAAACTAAACCTGATGGTCTCAATCAATTATTATGCAGAAATCGTATTTAGAATCGGAAGGTTATCTCATCAGAAATCACGTGAATGTGTGTTAAGTGTCCAAAAGTCGTCTGCACGCTTACGGTGCGCCTTGACCTAGCAACTTACCGCAACCTGGAGAGGTCCGATTATCGCATCCAATCGCCAACCTGCACGGATGTGTGGAAGAAGTTTGAATTCTAAATGCCTTTGCAAACAAGCCTTAGCACGTGCACCTGGCATTAATTTTCCATGCATAAAATCCAGCTGCCCATTCAAGTAAGGGTTGAAAGATATCACACAACATTTCCATCATTGTATTCCTCTCATCTTTTTCTTCCTCCGATGCGCTGCAACAGGCCAGTATATCAGCAGTGGCTGCATGTTGATGACAAGTGCAAATTAAGATGTGATAAGTAAAAGTGCGGCTAGTCAAGTCGAATCCATTTGCAGAAACACACAATGGCCACTAGTCAATAAATGTGCCCAATCAGTCAGTGCTGTGTAATTCAAGTAATTGAGTCAAAAGTCTTACCTGAAGAAACTCGTGGCGACAAAGGCGAAGCAGTCAGCGAAGATGAAAAGCCATTTGATTACGATTTAGGGTTCAAGTATTCACCAACTCAAACACTTCAAGATGCGATTGGGTTCAATCTCAGTTGGCTACTAACAACGAGATCATGAATCTGCACCACGCATATAATTACGATCAAATAAAGTTGCGTTAATATGAATGACACCGCATCCTCTCATGCGACTAGACAAGTCATTCAATTTTATCTTGTACTCAACGAAGTGAAAGGTGGTACACCTTATTTTCCTCTGGCATAGTTAAAGAGACGTATTTCACCAAACCGATGACATTAATAAGTGCATATGTCAAGGAACAAAACTATCAACATATTAAGCCACATCAATTTCCTTTTTTCTATCCTTCTCTTGCTTCGCATAAACATTTTACTCAAACCCATTTTACATCTCCGTTTTGTGCACACTTCAACACGGGGCACAGCACGAGTGAGTGTCCCTTTGGTGCTGATGCAGGCCAGCACGCTGATTGAACTCGTCTGTTGCAGTTAAGTGGACTGCGCTTTGCATAACTGTCTGCCTACCTCATCCAACAAATAAAAGCAAGCAGAGCTCTAGGATGCTGTTTTATTGTGTGCACACCCGCATTACAGGATGCGCATCTCAGACGCATCATGTCCTATGACTAGCTCCGACGTTCGGGTAGAAATCCACCAATCCAACGCCGCCTTATTCGTACTGTCGGTGGCCCACGAGCTAAGACAAGTTGATCTTTAGTAATCCATCTAAATGGGTAAATATTCCGTTATTTTAGTTCCGGTTATTTGGTGCAACCATACACTATTTCGCACTTTATTCATTCAATAACATTTCAGCTCGAAATTCTGCTCTTTTTCCAAATCCATGCAAATATCTATTCCTTCCCTTATTTATTAATTTCTGATTTACTCATCTATTCATTTTTCAATGCTTTTTCAGTCTCTTGTTTTATTCCTTTATTTTTGAATAATCCATGCAACGCCAACCAATTTATTCATTTGTTTTCAATATAGGAATTTCTTTGCCCAACACCCTTTCCAATTATTCACATTTTTTCTATCACTTCGGGCATCATCCGTCGCTTAGCTCAGCAGACACTGAACTAGAATTTGCGATTGCCTGCAGCGTTTGGATTTTTGATATCATTACAACTTTGAAGTGTACAATTTATTCCGTCATTACTTGACAGTGCGATGAGGCTCAGAGATGTCGAACGACTTGCATGGAGAATCGGTGAATGAGAGGCAAACCATACTATAAGCTGATGCCATGCTTGGCGGGGGGAGACGTATATGTCAGAGGTTATCAGAGATCAAGAAGATGCCACGGCTTCTTTGTAAATGAAGGTATAGGCAAATTAGATGCCGACGTGACAAAGGATTTGGTGGAGAGAATTAACATCGAATTCCACTCACTGTTTAAGGCGATGACGATGAGTGCTCGCGGTATGCGCAACGCCATGAACCGACTTCAGCGAATCTTGCATTTGTGCAGTAGAATAAGGAAGGCCTGCTTTCTGATTTGCATCATCACTACAGGGCTTCATTACAAGGTGAATGACTAGCTTGCGTCTAATTTTTCATCGCCACGCATGCACCATCGCCTCCAAAATCACGTGAGTTGCAGTCGATTAGAGTTCCCCTGCCTTAATTTTATATAAAGTTGAAGGTGAAACCTAAGGCACGATGGCTACTCAAATTCTACATTTATTGTCCATTAGGGCGCAGCTGGTGAGATGGTTTGATTTAGCGAAATGAAAACTAAAAATTGTTGCTGAGGGTGCTTTTCCTTAGGCTCTGATGGGTGGTAAAGCACTCTTTTGGCATCTACGCGCAAAGATTTGAAATCCATTGATGTCGTGGACGGATGTCCAATTTTACGTTTCATTTTAAAGTTGTTTCTGTCCGAAGTCCCTCAAATACCGCAATGGAAAAGGAAAAAAGGTGCTTAGTCGAAGAGGCGCAAAAAAAATATTTTGCAGAAAACTATTGTTCTGTTCAAATGCAAATTGCAGACAAAACACCAGTGGGTGGGAGCAACTGTTAACAGTATTTTCGTTGGCTGAGGATCGTTCGGAGTTAGCCATCTCATTAGGTTGTTAATCGCCATAGCAACCGTCTACACAGTGAGTCTTAGACGTGGAAATATTGTCGACGTTTGAATTAGAAGATGTCCAAAAGGGAAGGTAGGCTCTTTGTAATCTTTGCTTGATCATGACTTTTACATTTTTGCAAACACCAAAGAAAATTCAAATAGAGTATATTAATTTGAGTGGCTTTTGTAGTCACTAATATTTTCCGAAGTAATCTTAGCCAACTACAAACTTTAGTTGCATTTACGAATGCAAAATTCTCACCCTAAGTAACTTTGCGTTTGTTTATTTATTTTAGCTACTGATGCCAAGAAGGATTAATAGCTTTGTCTTTGCTCTTAGAGAAGTGATACCGGAGGAAAATGGAAGCTGAATAGAGGTGGTATCCGTCTCATTTTGCCTCCCAAAAGGAGCGATGTGGCTATCTTCTGCGAAAATCTTGATGACGGCATTAAATGTGGGATATTTGTTGTGCTTTATAATCAAGAATAGGGCAGAAATACACTTTACAGTCATTAGTCTTGGCATCATTTATAACATCAGCCAAAATTTGCAAACAATCATGGTCTGGACTCGCCTATTCATTGTAAAAGTGTATTTCTGGAGATTAAGCTGCAATCTCGAAATCCCGTTCAGCAGCTTTCTTCTGCCATTAAAGCGAAGATAAAATGTCTTAGTTAGCAAGCCGAAACTACTCAGCTTTAAATGCATTAATCATTGAAAGAGGAGGATGGGAATCGGCATCGCCCAAAGCAAAAGCAGCCTTCTGACCGAGTTATTAACATTTCACTTTATTTAACTTACTGAAAGTCCTAAAATTGCCATACTCGTCCCACTTAAGATGAGAATAAACCAAAAGTAAAGACTTCTGGCTGATGGGAATTTCAAAGAAGTTGTAGAAAAACGAAAACTCCTTATTTCTAAAGCCATTTTAAATTTTTCTGTCAACGAAAAGTGCTTTTTCCAGCTACTTCTTCCTTCAGGTATGTCACCAAAATATGCACCAAAAATCTCTTAGAGAGAAAACCTTCGCAATGCGTTGTCAATCATATAGCTACCGCTAGATAATTTGTTTGGGCATCCAAAATCAGTGATCTACGTTTGGAACGTCAGAAGAGGAAGAAAAGGTTTGCGTCCTTCCTTCCTCACCACTGGAATGCTGTTCGTACAGTAAACCACTTGCCTGAATGTCCTGATTTTAAAACACTAGGATGCTAGCTCTGATGATTAAGCAATATTTCTGCAAACCGCTTAGAATTAGTTACTTTACTCTTCACTTCCACGAACGACAAGTAGCACGACGATGCAAAGTTTTATGCTCTGCTTTACAGCATTTTGGCATTAGAGGAAGATCCTTCTCTGGTCTTGAACAGTGCAGTAAGGATTTCATCTTTGCGCAACATTAAGTCGCAATATCATCAATGAGGCTTCGATAGTACAATTTAAAGAAACTGAAATCGGTTGTTGCGACTTGGCTACGGTATTGCACATCTGGAGGTGCACTAGTCACCCATTCGCGTCGATTTGCAAGAAGAATAACTAGGAGGTACAAATCCTGCAGAATGATGCCTAAACCATTCGCAGAAGTTCACTTCCTTCAATAATGTTAACAATCCATGTGCTGACATCAAATAATTACCCAGAGTGTTGGCATTGTTATTGGCATTGACACTGTGTATGGGCAATGATGATGCATGACAGTGTGCTAGCCAACTGAGAAGGGTTGATTGGTCCCTATCAGGGTAGTCGTGCCCCTTGTGCTGTAGTTTCAACCATCTTCCTTCTTCTAGGCTTTATCTAATCTTAAACCCGATTCAAAATACCTTTTCCTTCTTCGGCCTTATTCTGCCTTATGCGTTAACACGCAAGCAGTGATGATGCATTGTCGTATCACAGCACAGTCGATAGAGGGTGAAGTTGATTGTCTTCACAGAGGTCTAAATGACTATTCGCTTGGACCTTATTTTGCTTTTAAAGACCGTTCTTCTGTAAACACTTAACGACGTTTCTTCAGCCATGCAATGCAAAAAGACTGTAACTCGTGAGATTTGGCACTGCGCCCTAATTTCTCACTTCTTCGACAAATATTTGTTTGATTGCTTATCGCCTTGCAGTTGAGAAGCGGAAGAAGCTGGAATTAGCCGTAATAACAGAAATGTTTCGTCACATTAATCAAATGTAAGTTGAATCGTGTTTCACCACTTTACTTGTTTAAAAGTGGGATTAATTGTGCCTGTTGAAGAGGGTTCAATCGACACGCCCAAGGTGATTGCTGGGGTTCGAAAAACCTAATTAATCCTTAAAATAGCAAGGCTTTGATTTGCTCAGATGAATGCGGCAGCATTGAAGTCCATGCAGTGCGTCAATCTAGCATATCCACTTCACTCCAGGGGCATCTGACCTCTCCATGACAACCATTGGTGTTATTAGAGTTGAACCCGATTGCAGTCAGATGTGAGTGACATCCGTTAGAGTAAAATGTGCTCAAAAGACAAGAGGAATCACGCTTACATCGTGGCTGAGTCAAAATTGTCAATCACTATGGAGAGCATAAATCTCACTCCCCATTACATTTTACTGTTTCCTCGATAACTTCAATTCGTTTTTCAATTGGTCTTTCAGACCTGATACTCAGAAACAAGTGGCCATTAGGTTGATGGTTAGTCAGGAGCGCTTTAAAGCAGCGCTTCGCGATTTTGCATAAGTTCATTTAAGAAGGTTAGAGTTGTGCACATGATGCAGCAGATTTGTGTGAATTTTTACTGGGCGCACTATATCAAAGAAGACTTTATAAGGTCAGTGGTCAATGCTTGATGATATTTTAATCCAAAATTTTAGCATTCCTTTGAGTTAAGCCACTTGGCGCAGCACTTCTTAGCAAGGCATAATAAACAACATTTCCCCAATCAGGGAGAAATTGACATTTTTACAGGCAGAGCGAAATACGCACGAGTTACGTTTATGTGCTCTTCACAGGGAACAATTTTGGCTGGGTTGTGGTGGTGCGGTGTAATCCTTCGAAGTCAGCTTAACTGAACTTCTCACTACACGGACCCTACAGTCCTCAAGGTCTGCAATTTCGTTCAAGTAGCCAATATCCTCCATTAATGCTTGTAGGTATCCAATTCTTATGCCTTAGAGACGGTTGGAGCAATACGACTTCATTTTATCATAAGTGCTTAATAGATGTCAGCGCCAATTTTAATGGCATCACATTGTATGGTATGCAAATAATAAATGCACATCATCATGAATGTTGGAGGTATTCTGCACATTAAATCATTCATCTGTATTACTTGGGCACAGTCCTTCATAGCATGGCTCGAATTTGCCACACAACCATGCTAAATCTGTTTCCAAGCTTAATGCACACAATTAAAACTTTTGGTAGCCTCTAAAATCTGACACTTATTATTATCCATTGCTGAAACCCCATTAGATCCTGTAGGTTTCTAGAAGTTGGACACTTTATAGTTTAAATTTGTTGCATATAACACATTTTGAAAGGTGACATAATTCGCATTCTTAGCATCATCGAAGGAGACCTATGAGCACGTCGTAACCACAGCATTTTTTGTGAATTCAACGTCCTAATGTCAACTCGCAGCAAAGTCAGAGGATTCAGGACCAAAGCTTTCCTATCCGTGCTAAAATCCGCATCGTTCAAGAGTCGCAGAAGTAGTTTTATGGCCTTAAAGTATGCTTGACGAAGAAAATTAGGTCAGGCTTTAAATCGTTGTAATGTTTCGAGATTAATAAACACTTCTGAAACATGTATATGCGGGAAGCATTGTGTTCAACCTCGGACTCGTCTATCCACAGGAAGCCGCACATATGTGACACAACAAAACCTGCGATGGTGGTGCCCTATTCCTCAGTGCTATATCCCGTGACCTCCTAAAGCTGACAGCAACCGTAACACTTATGCTCTTCAAATGCGCTTTGTAGGCGAGAGGAGAAAAACAATTTTAGCCCGGTCGTTGGCACACGTGGTTGTCCTGAGCCTGAGTCTCCTCAGTCGTCAATACCTTGGTGCTGTCACTGCATATCTGTCCTGTGCTGTAATGAAGGTGGCTGGAAATATCCAAACCTTCTCATGGCAGGGATGGAAGGAAGAAGGGGAAAGGAAAGAACCGTCTGCGGCAACATCATCTGTTATTTTATTTGTGCAATTGTTTGCCATCAACAATAGAGTCGTGGGTCATTCCAATTGAAATGAATTGTAAATTTTAGGAGGCGACTTAGCATTAGTAAAAAATCCGTCCCTCGCATCACTATTTTGCTTTAATTTCATTGCCTAGAATTTTTGCATCAGTAAAGCAATTCGCCAGATTAATTGGTATGGTCCACAAAAAAAAAAAAACACAAAGCAGTGCACATCATTAGCGATTCACAATGCACGGAAATTATTCACCAGACCGAAAATGCATTAGCCAAGTCAAATAAACCGAGTGCTACATAGACAAAATCGAACGAACATGGACAATTAGATTCAATTAGGAGCTCACTGGAAATAGTCAATAGCTTAATCCGGTTCTTTTATTCTGAATGGATTTGGTTTTTAACTACTAACAGCATTTAAAGGGCCGGTTTTGGCCTTACTTTGGAGGTTCTCATGTTTTCCACTATTAACCGAATCTGCCTTTCTTTTCGCCTTTCCCCTGACTTATTTTCGTCTTTCATTGGAAATCTTCCTATCTGTGAGGCAAAAAGTGTACTTGCTAGTGTTCCCGAAGTTGAGGCGATGGAAATGCAGACGTCATTCTTAAAGCCGATAGCAAAATAATATGGTTTTCCTAATCAAATGACAATAGCTTGGATGAATAACAGAGTTTGCTTGCTGTGCTTCGGTGCTTGGACCATCCAGTGCCATCCAGTGTAATCAGGAAATGGAGGAGGCAGGATACTTGACTCCAATGTCGGCAAATTATGCGCAGCCGTAACGCTGTGAACTGAGCCGGCCTCAGCCCTGGGTCACAAGGTGGAAACGCTGTCTCCCATTTATAGGGCACGAATAGCGATCTTCGACGTGATAAATCACCAATAACACCGACTTGCGATGTTGTGGAACGGTCAAAGAAAGCGCATCCTCTATAATGCGACTGCTGTCTGCTTTCAAGCTAATGAGTATCCCATTCCTAACGCCTCATATATCAGCGGAACTCAGCGCATTATAATGTGTACAAATATATTTCGCTCTAAGATCATACAAAGGGGGCATACTAGAAAATTACAACATAATACTGGCATCCCCCATAGTGCTCAATGTAGGCAATCCGAAAGGTGCAAAACCGGACCCGATTGAGGAGGGTGTGGAGGTCGTTCAGCGTTAAATTCTCAATGCGAATAGCAGGGTATTGCTGCGAAATGTAACCGCTACATCCGTGGAGGAGAGCACGGACTTCATTTAGATCAGCCTGATCCCATGTTTCGCTTTCGAACTCCAGATGCGTTTGACTGGCCATCGTGTGATCGCGTCGCAGGTGAATGTGAATTTCGCGCGATTCTCTTGAGTTCACTAAAAGAAGTAATAACAGCTCACATACACAGACCACCACTCAGTCTATTTGGCATCGATGAACTCGAAGGACCAAAACAATTGCTTCAGGATTTGGCTGAATTGCTAAATACGAATTATTTCAAACGAAGAATCTCTTAGAACTAATTTTATGTCCTTGAATTTTGCGGAATAATTAAATTGTGAACTGTGGACTGTGAGAGGATGATATGTAGGCAGCACTCTCTCCCCCTTTTCTGTGACTTGAATAAATTAAGCGTAGGCATTAAGACATAATGCAAGACGCAATGCTAAAGAGCACACAGTGAAGTGGAATGCAGACAAGAAGAAGATGAAGAAGTGACTCACCGTAAATGGATTGAAGAGGGACACGTGAGAGGAGGAGGAGGAGGAGGAGGCAAGAGGATTCCGGCTCCACCATCTCGAAGACATTGCCGAACCTTGTTGCTGCGTGTGTACGTTGGTCCCTAATATCTGCCAGGCAAAAAAGAAAGACTTCATTGCATGCAGCCTGCAGTTGCGTTAGGCTGATTTTAACTTGAAAAATGAGGGGAAGTAAAGGCTGATTTAGATGATAGGTCATGAAGACGGCTACCTATTTACCCCCTTCCTTCTAAACGCTTCTCACTCTCTTTCATACCGGACTGTCATAATCAGGCATACGTGGCTAATTTACTCCACTCGTGTTTGAATTTTTCCAGTACAGTCGGGCCTAGTCAAGCCTAGTTTTGCCTTACGCGCTACACTGCTTCTGTTTCACTACATCTGCTCCTGATTCTGCCTCTGCTTCTGCTGTCGATTAGGCACTTCGCAATCGCGTGCGAGAGGCATAAGAAATGAGATGAGCAAAGCGGTACAAGGCATACCTGCATGAAAGAAAATGGCGACTTACCCCTAAAGGCTGCTATGGAGCTAACAAACGTAACTTCTTGATGGCTCTCCCTAATTATGTATCTACATGAGTACTCCCTTCGTACCAGAGATGAGAAGGGTGGTGTTTGCACCTCTCCGATGGTGGCGAGGTAACTTGCTTGTTCAACTGAAGTGGACGAAGGAATGGGCAAGTAAGGAGAGGAGAAGGGACGAAGGGCAGAGAGCAGGAAAGAAAGGATATTAGGGAAGAGGGTTGGCAAAATGTTATTACTGTATGTCTATGCGTAGTGCTGTAGACCTCTCTTCTTCCTTCCCTTCGCTCTCGCTTCCCACTATCTCCTAATACTTTCATCCACCCACTCCTATAACCATGCAGCTGAATGAAGCGAAATGAAATTGACTTGGTGATGAAACCAAGTATTTTTGCCTAAGGACACGCTTTAGGTATTTAGCCCTCGCTATCTGTTTTGAAAAGTGATAGGCACTGCCATACCAGTGAATGCAATGTTAAATTACCGCACTCAAACCCAGCAGGGAAGAAAAGGGGCAAGATGGATTGGAGGAAGGGATGATAGTAAAACTCACCCCTAATTTATATCATTTCTATATGCTTTGGTCTCTTGACGTCTTTGCAACCTTTGAAAGTGTTTAGAGTGAGGTGACGTCAGAAGGCAAAAATAGAGGATGAGAAGGAAAATGGAGGCGATGAGAACGAAACCAAAAGGAGGTGAAGACGCTGGCGATGAACCGAGTAGTGGAATCGAGGATAGGGCGGAGAAGCAAAATGAGTGGTAGAAGGCTTCGCAATGCGTACGTAAGCATATCTGGCAGTTGAGTGTGTGATTGACGTCTTCGCATTTGACATGTGCGTGAATAGATCTGTGGCACGTGTCGCGTCGCTCCTAACATTGGCGTCTGCTGTTGAATGAAAGCTGTAAACTAATATGCATAAAATTGGGTAATTACGGATGTGTTTAATCACATCGTTGGATGAACATTGTGATTTGAGTGGATTAACATGAACCAGCTTTGTGTTGAGACCTTGGTCTGTGGGTATCCGCTCCATCCAACGCCTTGTGACCATCAAGCCAAGGGAGCCTAGTTGAATGATGGTCTCACTTTAGCCCTTTTTACTGTAGGGGAGACAAATTAAAAGTGGGTTTGGCATAACGGTGTGCAAGAACTTTATACCTGAGCAGTAAATCATGCCAGATAGTGAGCCACTATCCAGGAGCGGGTCGGTAACTGCAGACCATAAAAAGAGATTTTGTGGAACTCATCTGAATTATAAGTAGTCGTTGATATTCTGCAATGCTCGAACTCTCAAAGGTGTGATCATCTCGCCTCAATTGATGTCTACTAACAGATAACCAACTGCTGTCTCCTTTTGACCACGATCACACTAAATTTTAACCCTTTGCGCATTTTGCACATAACTGACGGATGTGCGGTTGTTGGCAAGTTGTCTTCTCTAAATCTACACGAAATTGGTTTGATTCTGTTGGATACTGGTAAAGTGAGGAACTGTGGGACCCTTCGTCCTCTGATTTAGAAGACTAACTTCTGCAAAATGTTCATGCTTCCATCTGGTGTTTTGCTTTTTAAGAGAAAGGCGAGAAGACTTAAGGAAACATATTCCACAAATGCAGAAAAATTTGTGGATCTTAAGTTGAGTCAAGGCCGAATTCCCCACAGGATGCTAGTTCGAAGTAAAGTGGTAGGGTGAAGGGTCTGTTCAGGTGGACCTCAGATTGTTTAGTGTCAACCATTAATAAATTTGCTGCTAATAAATGCGTACTCGAGTCAAGGTGGATCAAATAGCCTATTTTGCCATTAATGGAGCGTTGATTTTGTTGTATTTAAACACTATTCACAACCTTCAACTAAAACCATCAGAAACACGCCACTACTAAGTCAGTTTCTTCTGACCGCACTACAATGGCTCTTGTAAGTTGCAAAGTGAGCTGGTCTTTGCTGCATTTAGCATCATCGATTGGGTAGTTTGCGACTCCTTGATTTCATTACTCGTCTAACCTGGCGCCATTGTAACTCAATGCACAGAACTTTGCTTGAATTTATTATCACAACCAATGAAAATACGTCAAGGTGTGTCTTTCCTTTGTTAACCGATCTTGACTGAACCAAAAGCTAGGCCTGTCTAAGGCATTTATTCATTCTCGTAAATGCTTCAAATTACCGCAATCTTATTCTAATTCGGCCACTGACCCTCAGCGAGGTAAGTTGGCTTCTTTCAAAACTTAAGTTGCAACAAAGTCGATGGTCAATAATCCTTAAATAGTACAAGATCATTGAGAAATAATGATTTTACAGTTCACGGATAAAATGTGCATGGAAGAGGTAAATGGACTGATACGTTACAAGACTTGGATCCATTCATTGCTGCAGTCTTCCAAGGCTGGCTTATAGCGTTTACGACTGATGGGTTAAACTTAGTCAAATATGTTTATGCCAATCCTACCTCGCCCATGCAGCTATCACAGACACAACAAAACATCTGTAAGTCTGAGGTTAGAAATGCAGTGCTTCAGGCCTTTCCTGTTTTAGAAAAGTCTCAATATTGCAGTAATGATGCTTGGAAGAAGTGCAATGCTGGTGTCACAAGTGCCCGTATGATCAAAACACTGATGCAAACTGCTAATCAAATCGCTTCTTTTAAGCCTTGCCACTCTTAAAGATAACCATTGTGGCGAAGGGATGCTTAGTAGACCTGACAGCTATTAGTATTGCATGAATGAACGGGCGATCGTTCGCGTCATCATGTTTGAATAGATTTAATCCTTTGAAGTGCTCACGGCGAATGAAGGCGATCATCGAAGAAGCCCAATTGGGGTAACCGTTCATAGAGGGTATTCTTCGTGCAGCAGACGTCGGGCAAAATCCAATATGCTCTACTAGGCACAACTATCTTTACGGCTTTATGGTGGAGGTTTCACAGTATCCAGTCAACTTTGCTGTTTTTACTTTACTTGAGTCGCCTGATAATGCAAAATTTTAAATGTTAATGTCTCGAGTTAAAACCATCAACAGCATTTAATTCAGGCCAAAATTTATGTGCGAGCAAGCGACATTGAAGAGGAGACTGCGATAAGCTGTCAGTGCCACAAAACTGAGACCGTACACTAAAACGGCAATGGTGGCGCACATTTAATTGGATTAACTACAGGCAGAACAGCCCATAACAATTGAGTGAAGACATCTTTACATTTATTTTTACGAAGTAAGTAGACGGTTAGAGGCCACCCATCACGCCCCCAACATTGGATCAGCGCAAAGACATTGACGACCAGAGTCAATATATTTGCTTTCACTCATCCATTACATTGGAGAAGGTACCAGGTACCAGAAGTACGGCGTTTGTCTTTCATACCGCTTTGGCAGCGCCTTTTACAGTAAGGGAATATAAAGCACGTGCAGTTAAATTGAGATTACAAGCGATTTAAATCCAATTATGTACACGTATTAAGAGGTTTAGTGCTTCCCTCTTTCGCCCTTGATTTTATGTCTTAGGAATTGACAAATTGGTTCGACAATGGCGTCGTCTGTTGGATGGGTGCTTGGTAAGTGATCTATGGTTATACAGCGTCCGAATTTGTTTATTTCTCGGAGGTCCATGTCCTCCATTCAGTCACGAGCGTGAGGTATGCTGGCTGCTCCCCACCTAAAACATTCATGCATTTGACTAGAGTAGACTTTTTTCATGTTAACTTACCTTTATTCATTAGTGATCGATGTAATTTAAAGATCGTTTGAGTAAAAATTAGACTTTATTACTTGGGTTGGGACTTGGGCCTACGTAAGCTGTCATATAGACCAGTTGAGAATTTAGATTGCCTTAGTTCTTGATTAGAATGTTTGCAAAAAGGAAAATGGAACCAGATCAATGAAGAATTACGGTACTCGTCCCTCACAAGTTGGCTTGTGATTCATATGTTTTTTTTTGGTTAAAATAAGCCTGAATGCACTGAACTCATAATAATTCCTGAGCAAAAGGGTCCAACAAAGTGGAATTTGCAATAAAACACTTGGCGATCCCACACTTCATTGTCTCCCGCAGCTTAAAATATGGTTGGCCAAATCAAAATTAAGTAGGCGCATACTGTCTCACGGCAATTTGGCGGAAAGGAAGTTGTTAGGCTTAAGGTAGGCAAATCATAGTCTTGTGAAATGCAAACCCAAAAAGAAAGTGCGAACCTACCTGCTCTGCTTCACGTAGAAGTCAGTCCAAGTGCGCAAAGTGATCAAATCGCGACAGTGGCTCATTTGGAGGAATCGCTGTCAATTAGACGCAGCTAGAAAGAACAGGATGCGACAAATATTTCATGCACTTAGATGTAAACCCAATTTCGATAGCATTGAAAGCGGATTTTTTGAATTAGTAAGTTATGATGCATGTGTTCATCAACAGGGCAGGAGTCCAATTGGAGGCATTTAATTTAAGGGACGGGCATAGTGAATAAGGTTGCCGAGGGAAGCGAGCTATGCAGCTGGTACAGTATTGATGTGAAGTGGAATTTAGATTATCCTCACGGACCGCCAGCACCAACTCACCCAGTTCACTTGCAGGCGGTTTAGCGTCTTCAGAGTAAGCAGCTGACAAACTTATGAGCTTCGCGTACAACTGTTTTAACTGGTGTACACCATTCTATGCACAGATATATTTTGCGACGAATGAGATGAGCGTTTTGCATTCCAATGCTCCCACAATCACCTTAAATGTGCTGTGATTGCATAGCGGTAAAATAGCACATTTGCAGTTCCGATCAATTGGACAGGCGACTACGCGATTACTGCTGACCAAATATTACACTTCAATGGAAGCAGCCGTGCTCTATTGAACGGTTGGAAGTGCGAGTTGCAAAATTTAACAGTTTGGTAGCTTTCATGCATGAATTCATGCCACCATCCCTCCTTGGACTAAGAAGGCTATGCTGAATTAATTACACACTACAGTCGTCACAATCCATGGATTTTTGTCTATTGGTTCAACCAGTGTAGACCCATCCACCTCCACGATCCCAGTACTTGCGTGCACCATCTCATATGTGCTGATCTGTTTTCACAGCAAAAAGATCTACAACAATCGGTCACTACAGATTAAGGCTTCTGAAACCCTTTAGTTGCCTAGGCTCCACAACCAGGCTGTCTCCTCTTGCCTGCTGTAAATGACCCACAAAGGCTATTCTTGTACACTTCCCTGTTTTTTAAAATAGATATCTGGTTAGGCGGTTAGTGGAGTCCTGACTACGTAAATATAAGCATAACCCAAAGCTGTCGGTAGGTAAGTATGGCAGCTTTTATTCAGATGGCGGTTACTTTTCCGTAGCCTCACCATCTGCAGTGGAAAATAAAAAGAGTACAGGAAAGTTTTACTCAAAGCCCGCTCACTCAGGCAGGCCTCTTTTCTTTGGCGCACTTTAAATAGCACACTATCTTACTGACACCTCTCTGGCATAACATCGAGGTCGGTCTACAAGTCGGATCAAAATCCATCATCAGTTCGCTTTGAACATCTATCGTGGCCGCACTATGGGTGTGAACGCAATAAACGTGTCTGTGATTCTACAGCACTAAGTAACAAATTCAATTTTAATATGGATTTTGTATTTAAATGATAACAAGGAAAAAGTGCGTGGAACACTCTGCAACGTAGAATAGAAATCACCTTTCAAAGGGGCTAGATGTTTCTGTCAAAACGCTCAGACAACAAGTCGAAAAGATGGCAGCGAAAGTAGCATTTTACAAAAAACTGTTGCTAAGAAGGAAAAGTGCTTTGATTGCTGCGTGTTGTGTAGTCAGGCGTATTTTAAACACATCAACTTGTAAACCCTTACATGTTGGTTTTGTGGTTCTACTTAAATGAAATAAATAGGAGTGGTCGGAGGAGATTGATACTACTGCAAGACGGATTTTAAATACAGTACATTGTTGCATTTGCTTGTCGCTATGCAATCAGCATTGTCCTTACAAAATTTATGAAAGAAACACAAGTTCTGGATGCATACAAGGTGGATTTGGTGTCAGTAATTTGCGCCAAGGCATTGTGATTGTTTGATCTGTCACCGGCAAAATCCCTCAGACCAAAAAGTGGAACGAATTAGTCCAAGTCTAGCTAACCTGCCAAACTATACGGCTTCTAACTCTTTGCCATTTCGACGTCAACCGCTTCAAAACTTATGCAAGCGGTACTATATTGGGACTGAATTTAATAATCTGATTCGTTCCATAGAGTCAGCCATAAAACAATAAACCATTTGGCATCCATCCAGACGCATATGACGTCATCCGCATGAAGAATCACAATGCCTGGATGATGGATTGATTGCAGAAACAGCGAACGCCGACGGTATTTGCACCGCCTGCGAAGGAAGAATGAATTCAGCAAAGTCTAGTGTAACTCAGTGGTCGAGTGTTTTGTCACCCATTCGTGACGTAGTGCAGTACTGGTATTAAAAGATAGTAGATGTTAAAGGGTTTTGCAATCACACAAATGCACGTAGGTATCATCGTCCTAATGCACACTATTGCCGTTATCAGCCGCATCGCATTGTTAAGCACACTCACACTAAAATTGCAATACAATAGCTCAATTTCGAGATATTCCCTGTCCTCTGATTAATTCTGTGGTCACCGGAAGACCACACCCAAAATGTGTTACCCAATTCACCTAAATAGTGTCCCACATCAATACTGCTCAGTGTCACAACTCATTGTTCTTGGGGAAAAACGAACGCACACAGCCACTGTCTGAGAGGCTGACAATATTTGTCCATTTTACAAACTTGCCCATGATTCGGTTCAACCGAACAATTGTGCTACAAAGTCTTAATGCTTGGTGTTGTTGGTGGTGCGCATGTGTCCTCAGAGGCCTGCAAAAGACAGCATGTTTTCTGCGAAATCAGTGTGTCGATGAATAAACCCATGAGAGCTGCTGGTCAGATGCGAGGTTAGCTGCTCAGGTGAGTGGTTCGGCTGGTCAGTCGCTTACGGATTCGGCCGACAGCCAATCAAATCCTGACTGGCTTGCCATCAAATGCAACTGACTGCAAATATTTCAGGTACTGCCGACATCGTTACATCTTACTGGCAATAATACGGAAGAATATGATAGCGCAACGAAGCGGTCGACTATTGCACTCCCAACTGTCACTTAAACGACTAATGCCTATGCCCTCCTGACCATGTGATACCATGGTGGCAAGATGGCTTATGAACTCCAAAAATACTTGTCAATGGAACATGAAACACTTACAGGGGCAGTTGAGCCATGTTTTAATGTAAAACATTGGAAGTTTCAAGCAAACGATAATTCGGCAAACCCACTTTCACAGGCTTATCGAATTTCTGCTAAAATGCGTTACTCAGTTTAGTATTTGAAAGATCAATCCCATGGTACTTAAGCCTACCTCACCTATGCTTTCGATGATTCAGAAGGAAGTGCAGAGCACAAGAGATCAAAACAAATGGGACAAAATTTGTTATTCAGTTGGTTTTCGGCACAGATTACTTAAGAGTGTGCAAAATTATAAGGGCTCTAATGTCAAAGGGTCTAAACTATGCGCCACCTTTCGCATCCCAATGTCACTCGCACGATTTAAGTTTGGCTTTGGTCCAGAGCTGATATCTGATTTTGGTTACCACTGCGGATCATAGATCGTAACGCTCGCCGATCTCAAGTCGATGTCAACTCATCTAAACAACATTTAGAAGTCGCAAAGTTGGTCATTAGAAAGCAAAATCAACGCTGTCTAACATGAGAATTCACATTCTCTTGTCTTAAACGCGAACTCGGCGTGTATACCGACCGTTGCAAAGCGGTGAGCGAATTCACAATTCAAAATCGGTGTTTGAAGGTTAGCAGCGAATATGGAGGCAAGAAAAATGCGTCTCGGTGTCTGCGAGTACACGCTACCTAATGCCACGCGTGTGATTATGTGGCCCTCAGGAAGGCAGATAAAGTCAGGTATATCTAACCGCAAGACCAAGTATCACTTATGATCGACTGGTTAAGTCACATGGCGCAAGCAAACAGCCTTTGCTGTATCAAAGTTGCGTTTCAAAATTATTGGCATTTAGAAAATGCCCATTCCTACACGCAATTAATAAGTGTTAAGAGATAAAGCTACCATTATAGCTCACAAAGGCCCCTTTAAAAAGATAGTAGCACCAAGCTAACAAATTACCTACGGCTCCACAGTTTCAAATCACTTTTATTTTGTTCCGAATCCAACCTTCGCATTCATAAAAATGTAGGCCTTTTCAAGTATCATTGCATAACATTTATTTGGAAAACTTTTAAGCACTTCATCGAATGACGTCACAGACCGATTAATCACAAAAATGCATGAGCGCGTAAAGCTCTACTTCCTCTCCATATGACACGTAGACAATAAGTGAGAATTAGCGCACTTTGTTGTTACTAGCCCGATTCGATCCTAATTGACAAAATCTTTTTTTATGTAAAGCGACTCGGCGCAGGTAATGTGGATGTGTTAATTTGCATTAATATCCATCGCGGCGGGCATTTTTAGCAGCTGCATGCGTACTTAATCGAAACACACTGTGACAGGAACACTGTCGCCATCCTCAGTTAAGCCGAACTTTTAAGCTAGGCTGCATTAAGTTGTCAATAGAGAGTGCTCAAGGTAACACTGAGGAAAATTACCGGTTCCCTTACAACCCAGACGATTGGAAGGCATCTTTAGGGATACCAAAGTGGATGTCAGTGCCTATGTCCCACGCAAATACCTGACTCTGGCGTAGCAACAAAGCATTAATGGCGATAAGGAATGAATTGGGGGCGTGTCTCTTCCAATTAGTTGCTGCTAAGTATCTGCTAGACTACTGCGATCATCGTTCGCCCCGACCTGCCGACCATTGAATGAAGACTAGGCGACTAGGTGCCCTTAGAACACACGCACTATCGACCAGTCTACTGTTCCCACGGGCTCCTCAAAAGTGCTGCATTTTTGCGAGCCAAAAACGCTTAGAATTTAGATTTCCTAAAATAGACACCTCTTCCACTCTCCCTTTCCTCCTTTTTCCATCGTGTTTTCCTTAAACTGCCTCCGCGGTGGATGCATCTTGTGTCCAGCACTGCTGCTGTTGCTACTGCTAAAAGCGCCTCAGCAGTCATTGGACTGACCATTTAATTCCAAAAAATGTTTTAATTCTTCTCAATCCTTCTCCTCCTTTCCTTAACTTTTCCAGCTACCCTTTAACTCTACCCGTAACGATCGACTTTGAGTGCTATCATCACCGAGTTGGTGTTGTGAAAGAGTCTTGTTTAGACAATAAATACCAGCCCAAAGTAACCACAGGCCTGAGTGATCAGTGCATTTTGGTCGTCCTCTACCCCTGCCCTTCCCTTCCTTCACTGTTGATTAGTATATATCTCCGTCTCCTCCTCCTCCTCCTTCTCTTCCTCCTTCCCTAGCGGGCTCACAAACCGCACCCCAGTCACACGATGATGTCTCAACGGTCATTGCGTGCCTTCTTTCTGTCGGGTCGCTTCACCCAGTATTAGTGGTTGCATTGGCTAGTTAATGCACAGCCTTAGTCTCTCTCAAAAGACACAGCCTTGACCGTTTTCCATCGCCTTTATTGCCTTACATACAAGCAATGATTTTGCTAACAATGATCTGTTGACAAGGAGTGCACGCCATACATTGCAACAAAAGCAGCTCTGATCAGGAAAATGGAAGCCGTAATGTATGCGTTCAAATGTAATCGGTAGGGAGTCAAAGTCATGGAAATAACAAGCACTGGCATGACTAACACAGCTATCACTTTGTCCAAGGGTAGAAACTTATGGGTAGCATTTGGGAGCGTTAAGCCTCTTTAAGTCTAGGAAGCAGTGACTGAACTCGTGCTCCGACTCCTGCTACTAGATTGCCCAAACATAACGATGAGTGACACCGATGGAGGACACGACCATAGCGAAAGTCTCAGAACCCTCCCAGTGCCACACTTTGATGACTCTTACGAGGTCCCATTCTGTGGAGTGGTTGGCAATATCCCCTCCATGGCCACCATGCAGATGACGCGCACATACACATATCACCTCTCACAGAACTTGGGCTCGTCATGGCATGGTTCAGTCCCCCTGCAGAATGATGACGGTGTCACGCTGCTTGGTATAGGGCGGTTCAATCAATTCACGTAAACGCGAACACATTGCTAAACACCTATCCCTTAAAGAGAAGGAATAAGCATACTCCTCCACCATAATGACAGCCTCAAAAATATCAAAATATGGATGCACAAGTTCACAACTATATGCACGGGCCAACAACTCAACTTTGAATTCAAATGATTCCCACCTTACACTGCAATGATATTCAGTCGACAGTTTTGTAACACATTTACGCATCGGGTAGATTATGAACTTGCGAGGACATTTTAACTATCCATTTTTGGTGTTATCTCGAGTTGAAAAGGAAAAGGCCCTCAACCACTGGTTTAACTAGCTACATGAGCAGTCGCGCGCACCAACCGGTGCGATTGATAAAAATAAAAAGATGATAAAGAAAAGCTATAAAAAATTAAAAAATAGAAGCTGCACTATACCGCGAGCAAGAGCACGTTTTAACTGGCTTTGTCAACAAAAATTCTAACACTATGTAGATCTTGAAATAGGTGAGCCACGCTTCAATATAATTGCAGCAAACTTTTGTTTTTATATTTTGTACATGTTGTTTTTTTTAAATTCCCGTAGTATTGTTGCAACTTTTTCTTAGTAAGTGATTCACTTTGTTTCCGCATTTGATCCCTAAATTTACCCTAAAAGACGAAATGAAAATACATCTGTCTGGATATTAGGTATGGAGATATTCGATTTGCACACCCTTATCTGCAAACGCATCAGCCTCTAAACGTTAAATTTTTTGATCTAAAAGCAATGACGTTCGCATTTTATTATAATTTACATCACTTTATGAAAATTCGCCGTAGTTGTCACTTAAAATGGACAATTACTCCACTGCGTCACATATAAGTGATACAAGCAATTTCTTTCTTTTCTTTTACAAAAGGAAAGTGCATGTGACTTCCTGAGCATGTACAGTGGTAAAAGATAGGGGTCGATTCTTTTTCTTCATTAATTATTTAGCTTTTACTGAAATCTTAATATGTCGCATTATGCAGCTCTGCTCATCTGCAATTTGAAGTGCTGATATCAACGATGACTCAGATTAATAAATCACACCAAAGACTAAAGTGATTTTTATCCAGCATTTGCAGATGCGCCAATTTAGGCTGCAAAACACGGAACATTCCAGATCTTTATGCTAATTTTGGACTGAAGGATTTTAGGATATATTTCTGCCGAATGAAATCGTTCTACTTTAGGCAGAGTCTCTTTTGTTTTCCACTTGGCTGCCCATAAACAGAAAATGGTCGAGTCAAATAAGGAGCTATTTCTCTTATTGCTTGTTCAACGAATGCGTGATAAACCTTTGCAGCATGCATATGGGTGCGTGATATAATGGGATGAGCTGTGCCTTTTCCATCACTCACAATGGAACCGCTACCACCCAGTCGGTTCTTTCATACCACCCGCTGAATATCAGTCACCTAGGTCAAATTTGACGGTATGGCAGGCTCCATGTGGCAAACGTTAAGTCTCCGTCTAAACTTGGACTCTCACGCATGTCCTCCATTATTCGGCCCATGAAGGCATTGTATAACTTAACTGACTTAACTAGTCAGTCAAAAAGGATGAGTGATTTTGCGACTAGATATTTCTGACTTCGTCTGCTTTCCTGCGGATTGCATAATAATACGCATGGTACCAGGTGGCATATACTTGCAGACAACGAGGCGCATTTTTCCTGCCTTGACCCTCATCGATAACCTCTCAACATCAAATTTGAGTTGTGAATCCACTCACCGCCTTGCGATGGTTGGTACACACGCTAAGTTCAGGTTGAAGACTAAGGAATGTCGACTCTATAATTCAACAACATTGAGTGTGCTTTCCAGTGACCAAATTTACGCTCTCTAAATGTTGTTAAAATGAGAGAGCATGAACTTGAGATCGGTCGTAATCATAATCAGATTTCAAATCAAGGCCAAAGCTCACCTTAAATCTTGTAAGTGTCATTTAGATGCGAAAGGTGGCGCATGGTTAAATGAACCTTTGATATTAAGTCCACAATTTTTGCACCCTTTTGGGTAATCTGCGTCGAACACCAACTGATTAGCAAAATATGGTCTAATCGTGTTAGTCCCCTGTGCTTTGCACCTTCCTCTGGAATCACTGATGACATGGGCGAGGCAGGTTTAATTGCCATGAGATTGACCTTCCAAATGCTAAACAGAACGACGAATTTTTGACAGAAACCTGATAGGCCTGTAAATGTGGGTTTGCTAGTTGTTCGTTTGCTTGAGACGTCCAATATTTTAACATGTACCTGGTTCAACTGCCCAGTTAAGTGTTTTATGTTCCATTCGCAATTAATTTTGGAGTCCAAATACCGGCTTGCCGCCATTATATCACACCATCAAGCGAGCATGAGCAGTGGTTGTTGAAGTGAGAATTGGGAGCACGACAGTCGACTACTTCATTGTGATGTTATAGCCTCCACGTCTAATTGCCAGTAAGATGTGACGATTTTGGCAGCACTTGAGTCATCTGCAGTCACAGTCACTTTTGATGGCAGGCCAGTCAGGTTTAAATTAGCTGTAGACCAAATCGTTAAATGATTGACCAGCCAAGCCACCCGCTGGAACACATTTTGGGGGGGCGGGTTAGGTCTCATTTTAAAGTTAGTTGACGTAAGTTTATAGCTCCGGAGATCCTTTGGCGTCATTTTGGCACCCTAGGCATCGTTTCTCTGATTTGAAATTCACGTGGCCTCGTTATGCTGCAAAAAATTCTGGTGAAGTCAAAATTTGCGGTCGCTTGAAATCAATCTAGTGCCCACTTACCCACGTAGAATCACTTATTTACTTGTCATCCCAACTTTACCTCTTCTTCACCCACCACCATCACAATTACTGACCCGCCGCTCTACCTCTACCACATGGCTCGCATTCAATATCCATTCTTCCCTCTTTCTTTCTCTCTTATTCCGCCTCCCTCTTTTATCTTTGTTTCTTTCTCTTTTTGCTTCCATCTGGAGCTTCTTCATTTCTTCCTCCTTACCCTTCACAACCATAGATTTAATGAGAGTCACTCCGCACTGCCTAAAATCATCCCGTTAATATCAAAAAAGAAGGAATGTCAATCACTCGCCTCTATTCAACTAATCGGCACGAAACTCGTCTGGTGCGCACTCCTGCCTTTTATCATATTTTGGATGGTACCACCCTCCAGGAAGAGAACAGTGATTGTTTGATAACTTACCGTCTTGCTTATCGCAAAAAAAAGGAGCAAAAGGGAAAAGATTATGGAAAGACCAACGCACCAACGCATTGTGTGTTTCTTTTGACCTCTGCTTTGATACACTCAAATTGCATCTACTAGTAAGCCATAAGTAGTTGAAGATAAGGCAATGGAGAGAGATTAAGAGAAGAAAAGGTGGACATAAAGAAGTCGAGCTGATAAATAGAGGCAAGAAAGGGGAAATGATGAAGAGAGGGAGGGAAGAAAGAGCCTCAACTAATGTCAGTGAGAAGTCGGGTCTCATCCCACTCTTCTGCTTGTTTGAGTAATCACCCGCAAAATCTCTCTGGTTAAAAAATGGGAGTCGCAAGTCCAAGACCAGCTACCCTGCTTAACTACACAGGCTCTGAATCTTTCCTATTTAAACATCAACCATTCGATATGATTGCAAGCGGCACGATATTGAGACTAAATTTAATAGTCTGATTCCTTCAATGGAGTCGTTTATACAACAGTAACCCATCTCGCATTCACCTAGACGCGTATCGCCTCCCTTGCAAAAAGAAGAACTAAACTAGCTGGATGATATACTAATTGCAGAAACAGCAAATTTTGCCGATTTCTGCACCATCGGCGAAGAATGAATGCAGCAAATTCTAAAGTAGCGCATTGATCGAAAGTTGTGTCACGCATTCGCGACGTGATCCGGTGTTGCTGTTTATATTGGAAGAAAGTGGTTATAGAAGGGCTGTGTACTCATGCTACATACGTAGGCTTTATCATCTTCATGCACACGCACGCCGTTATTAAGCGTAATTGATCGTTTATCGCACTCACTTTACGATATGCAATGCAAGTCATTCACATCGAAGATATTCCCGTCTCTGGATAAATCTGTGGTCACCGATGTGTGACGCCCAAAGGGTATAGGCTATTCCACCAATAACGCTTAGCGTTGCAATTTGCTGTTTTTGCGACAGAACAGACGTACACTGCCACTGCCTGAGAGGCTAACATTATTTATGTAGTTTCCCAACTTGCCATGGTTGGGTTCAACTAAATAATCGTGTTCCGGAATCAAAATTTTTAGTGATGCTGGCATTGCACATGTATCTTCAGAGGACATAGAGAAGATAGCACTGCCTCTGACACCTTACTTTGCCAATGAATAAACCCATGAGGGCTGCTGCTCAGTTGGGAGGTTAACTGTTCAGTTGGATGGTTCTGCAAGTCAGTTATTTAACAATGCGGCTGACAGCTCACTTGAACCTGACTATCTGGCCATCTAATTTGACTGCGGATGCAGATGATTCAGGCACTGCCAACATATGTCACATCTTACTGGAACTTATGTGTGGAGAATATGAAAGCACAAAGAAGTGGTGGGCTATCGGGCTCTTGACTCTCACTTGAACCGCTAATGCGGATATTCTCTTGATGATGTGATATTGCAATAGCAAGCTGGTATATGGACTCCAAAATAATTTCCAAATTGAGGATGCAACACTTACATGGGCGGCTGAGCCATGTACACGTTAAAGTATTGGGCGCCTCAAGCAAATGAACAACCAGCAAGCCCACATTTACAGGCCTATCAGGTATCAGCTAATAGCGTGTCACCCCGTTTAGCGTTGAAATACCAGCCTCATGGTAATTAAATCTACCTCATTTATGCCCTCAGTGTTCCCGGAAGGAAGTTCGGAAATCTGATTGATATTGCGACTGTGGATCACAACCCGTAACTCTCGCCGATCTGAAGTTGGTGCCCTCTCATTTCGACAACATTTAGAGAGTGCAAAGCTAGTCACTAGAAAGTAAAATCAATGTTGTCTAATCATACAATCTGCACTCCTTAGTCTTCAACGCTAACTTAGCATGTATACCGACCAATGTGAGACGGTGAGTAAATTCACAATTCAAATTCAATGTAGGAGGTTAGCTGCTAGGTCTGAGGCAGGAAAAGTATGTCGCGGTGTCTGCGAGTACATGCCACTCGATGCCACGCGTGTGATGAGGGGGTCCGCAGGAAAGCAGACAAAGTCTGACCGACTAGTCAAGTCACATGATGAGGCGAACAGCCTTTGATGCATCAAATTTGCATTACAGAATGACCGGTTCTTCGAAAATTTGTAATTCCAAACGCAATGGTTAAATGTTGAGGGTTAAAGCTACCATTATAGTCTACGAATGCGCCTCTACAAAGGTAAGAGTACTAAGCCAATATATTTCAAAGCACTTTCATTTTGTTCCCGATCCGCCGACTGCATTAGTTAAAAGTGTAGGTTATTTCAATCATCATTGCATATTGTTTATTATGAAAGCTTTTAAGCACTTTATCGAATGCTTGAGCGTATAATGCTATAGTCCATTCCCATACGCGGCATGCGTGGAATATTCCGCAGCCAGTATAGATGTCACGATGCTTGACAAATTAAGTCGTATCGTCAAAAATATAAACAGTAAAAGAAGAAATAGGCTACTTACTTGTCTCTAAGTTTAACGAGGTTAAAAAGCGTGCGCACAACTTCAATTCAAAGATTAAAAGGGATTGACTTTAAATGAGTATTCGTGTGCACAAAACATGGAGAATAGTGCGGGCAAGATGGGCAGGTGGTAAAGAGTCAGACCCGTAACAGTGGCAAACAATGCGACGCAGCCACCCAATAGGAGGGAAAGGCAATCAATGATAGAAAATCAAGCAATAGTGGGAACCAAAATAAGTTGATGGTCCAGAACTCATCATCATCACCTCAAAAGTGACGTGGAACTGAGGTGCGCTGCCTTATTTCATCTATGCATAAAAGTGAAGAGCAGACACTTTGTTTTACGCTCAGGAGGCTAACAACACAAGATAGTGTCGATGCTGAAGAGTCACCCAAAGACCTTTGATTTCCTGGTACAAGGCCTTTAAGGCTGACCCCCAAGACAGGCTCAAGTCGCAGACTACAATTTGCTAGGCGTACCGAATGAATTCGATTAGTAAAAATGTAGCTAGCAGAGAGAAGCTACTTAGCAAAGTGCTTTGCTTTAATTTTAGCGAGGTTATAATGGATGCTGTGCCCTTGGTTAATCAAAATCGTGAGCAAAGCTTCAAATTGGAGGATGGAAGAAAATGACATTAACTGTGCATACACATGCACAAAACACAGGTTTACCCTACACATGCTTAAGATCAAGAAGATACAGCCCCCTTAGTCAACACAAGTAAAAGCAGATATCGAAAAGCGAATGAGGTGGGCATCTCGCTTTCAATCTGCTCTTACAAGAAGTGCCATCAATCAGTTTTCCGTGATCTTTTAAGCCGCTCGAGACGTGCAGGCGATGACTTTCAGTCAGACGTTTTGTTTCAGCAGCCTCATTATGTCACTTTAGGCTATTAAAGCCAGGTGTTGCTACAAGTACCAGCATCCTCCATTGCTAATAAAAGAGCATAATGTGGTTCGTTTAAGACAGACATTACTTTCACCCTTCACCTGATCGGCGGTCTTTGCCGATTGAACTATCCGCGCCAGCTGTCCTCCCCGTATTAATTCGGGGCCTAGTAATTAAGCGAAGAAGTCAGGCTTGCTTGCCTGTCGCGAAAGCAAAGTGGAAACGAACCGAGCAGTAAAGGGAATTCTGCCTCCTAGATGACAAAAATGACCATAGAGGAGTAGGGTGGTAACACGTTAACGAGAGAGAGCACAGCATGCAATAAACTAAGGGTCAGGAGGATGTTGAAGTTTACCTAACAAAATACCACAGCAAAGTACCTAGACCTAAGGCTTTTGAATGGGGTAAAAGACCTGGCTTTTCTACCAATATTTCAACCTGGTGGTGAAGCATCAGCTTCCTGCTTACTTAAAACACGCACTATGATGCTCCAGGTAAGATTTTATTTCAGTGGCTTGGTGTGCTTAAAGCGCTGTTCGCTTGATAACGGCAACAAATGAGCATCGTTGGGCGAATTCTGACACACTGCTGCTACCGCATAAGGAGCATGAGTAGTAGGTGTAGCTATAAAAACATCCTAACTATTTTTTGCATAAGCATCATAGGATCTCCTAGGTGGGAACATAAACAGATTTAAAGCCAATTATTAAAAACCACGGTGAGGATCGGCATCAGGCGCATTAGAGTGCTGATTGGGTGAAAGGCGTAGATGTGCTACTTAAATCGCTCACAAGTAGCACTCAAGGCGGTAGTGGTCAGTATTTTATTACCCCTCTGTGAAGGCCATCACCACCCATCCCTTCTCTTCTCTAGTATTTTGGTTCTATGGTCATTTTGTGATAATCTTTTCCTGCCCTGTCATATTTCCTCTTCAATATCCCTACCATACTAGTCACCTTTTGACAGAGAAAAATTGTGCATCGACATCAGATAGGTAAATCGCAACAAACGAGGCAAGCGTTAGTGCAACATCTTTCATTCCACGCATCGAAGTAACATTAGTAATATTTGCGGCGAAAATGCGGTCTATTTTTGTAGGAAGTGCTTAACTCTAAGTCTTCATCTCACACCAGTGCCCACAAAGCTGCCACACAATTTGTGATGGTGTGCTGTACTGTTTCCGTAACTGCGTCACCCTTTAGCAACCACACACATGCCAAGTGAGGACCGTTAAATTTGACTAGACCTCGAGCGTGGTGCCCTCTCTCTTATCACCCCTGCATCCCACCACAATGTGAGCAGCACACTGCATTTCACCTTACCTCATCACAACACACCAATCGACTAACCCGACCTAAGTGTCTGCACCACACAGAGGGGGACCTAATGGCTCTGATTTGAGTTAGCTCTGCCAATGCTGTGTAAGCGGATCTGGCCTCCTCCCAATGCCACACATCTCTTCAAACATCCAGAAGTAGAGCACAGAAACCGCGTCCCGTGTGCCTCTGTGCTCTCAAGTTATGAAAAACAAAGACCATGATGGTCAAACCAAGTTAAAAAAATGGCGAACTCTTGCTCTGCAGGTTTAAATCTTCCTAAGCCATGTAGGCGTTGAGCCTCCTGACGTCCCCTCGTCGCTTACTCATTAGAAAAATATGGTTTTCAAAAGTTACGCGTAGGCAAAAGAAGGAGATTGTACACCCTGCATAAAAGGCATTGGCGGCATACATCCACTCAGCTCATACTTTCTGTCAAATATGCGTTGCCCGTAACAGTTTTAGAACACTGCAGCCTACTGTTACAAAACATCGAGAAGAAACAGGCAGCATAGACATCCTAGGCTCTCTGCTACCCACCAGCAGTGGGAATTGATGCATTTTGTTTCATGAGAGCAGGCCAGGCATCATCCATCTTCTCAAGCCACTGAATGTACAGCAGAAACTTAAACATGAGCTTAAGACTACCCGTATTTATGTCCAGGCCTACAAATCATGCATATGTTTGCGTTTTGCTGCTCAACATGCCCATGTAATTGAAGTGTAGAGTCAAACAACAAATTTTCAGAAAAATGGAAAAATGGTTTCATGCAGTGTAAGAGAATTCTCATTGCAGCCAAAAGGGATGAAGAAGCTGTTCATTATCAGTTAGAAACGACTGCAATTGTCATTCCTTGACCAAGCAAACATATATACGCTCTGATTAATGTCAGCTGTGAAGGTAACCTTGAGCACATCTAAAGTTCCATCATCCATGGGGCCCAGATGCAAAGATGTCGAAAGCCTTTACAATGCTTTTAGGGGTTTCCAGCGTTGACCTCATCTCAGCAGACAAGCGCAGATCACACCAAGCCACAGAAAGCGTTTTTAAACCTCAGGCAAGTTCATTTATTAGAAGCTAAGAGAATTGGGACCGCTTTTAAAAGAAAATTAGGCATTTGAGGAAATGGAAGCAGTTCAGGCCTCTTATATGCCAGCAAATTTGCCCTTCTTGTTAATAGTCACTCAAGCTACTCTTCGTTACACGATTAGATACGGTCGCGGAGATACAATATGCTTAAATACGGTGTTAATACCCAAGACATGGGAACTACTGTTACCAATTTGGGTGAATATTCGGCCTCTCCGTCTCTGGTGCTACACGAATGTGTGGCAACAGTTCGCAATTATACTTTAAATTCTGACCTGGCGTTGACTTTACCTAGCATTCAACTGCCCATCAAACCCCTTTACACACGCACTCACTGCAAGCAAATGCCGTTGTTAGTTTCTGCGACACTGCATTGCTCACATTAGTACAAGTGGAAGTGCATCTGTGAAGGTGTCTGCAACTGTCGGCCGATGAGTTGACTAGTTCGCAGTAAGAATGTTTCACTCCCTTCTCTCGATCATTGTCCGCCTCTCTGTCATCCAACACATCCACCTTCTCTCCCAACATGTAATCGTCTATGGTGCCAAGTGTGTCAATGAATTTGTTTTTCGGTAAAGTGAGACAACAAATCGAAGTGTAAGGACTTCCAAAATGGCAGTAAGGGTAGAGATGGAAGATAGCTGAAGAGAAGTCGTAGAACATCAGTTTTAAACCAATCTACCCCTTCTTCTGTGGATAATTTCCTGAGTTTGTAAAAGTCGAGCTTATTGAAGTTGATGCGTCGAGACTATAATTCCTTTATTGTTTGACGATGGTTGGTCTGATTCCATCCACACTGGCATTTCCTGCATAAGAACAACAAAAAGTGATTCATGAGGAGCTTATGCTAAATAACGGCAAATTTAAGTGCAATAGGGCTAAAAGTGGAAGTGAGCCAAGAACTCAATGGTAGTATTTTTCACGTTCAAATATGACTGATTGCAGGGGTCAGTCGTCCAAAGCAGAACAAACTAAAGTCCCCACTTCTACTGCCCTTTTCAAATTACTTTAACCTCTTTTGAGGTCGTATTTTGCCAAAGCAAGTCATCTGCACACTTGGCGTGTTGTTCTGGTAGTACTATAGGCAATTAAATATTGTCACAAAATAATCACACGATTGCACAGTGGGTGATCGCGTATCAAGTGATGGGAGATAGTTAGTACAAGCAGACAATTGAGGTAGCTTTCAAATATGCCTGAAAGTCACTTTTCAACCAAAGATGGCGGAGATCAAACGGTTTGGAGGGAATGAGGTTGTCTCGATGTTTAAAAGGCTGGCAAAATAATCCAGCGTTGTTAAAAGGTATTCAAGAAACATATCGTCACTTAGATGTTTAATAAACGCCTGCAAATGCGACTGCATACAGCTTTGCAATTGGCGCCATTCTTTCTCAAGGTCATCATTGGCTATTGACCGACTGGCCATTAAATCAACGTTTTCATCAAGAAAGCAATCAATGCCCCGTCTGTCGTGATGAAATTGCGCATCGTGTGCTTTTAGAAGTGCCCCCCGCACACACTACCTTGACCATTACAATCGCGACTTTTTGCTTGATTCTCCTTTATCCTCCACTCGCCTTTATAATCTGTTAACTCCTTCAACTCAGGAGAGGGTCCGTGAAGAGACGTCGCCATTGTCTCTGCAGCTAGCTGCGCTCAGTCAGATGATTGAGGCGTCTTGGTGTCACTGATTTCGAAACAAGAAGGACGGTAGGAGGATTATAGGCAGGCAGCACTCATCCCTCCGTCTGCCGTGATTCGAATATTTGAAGCATTAGTGGTAAGACATAATGCAAGACGCGGTGCTTAGGAGCGCATGCAGTGAAGTGAGAGATAGACAAGAAAAAGCGACTTGCCGAAAATGGATTGGAGTGGTGCATGTGAGAAGAGGAGGAGGCAAGAGGGTTCCCACTCCACCATCTCGGAGACGTCGCCGGTCCTCCTTGCTGCATGTGTACATTGTTTCCTACCGTCTGCCACGCACGGAGCCTGTGGTTGCATTAGGCCGATTTGACGTGACAAATGAGGAGAAGTGAAGGTTGGCTTGAATGGTAGGTAGTGAAGACGGCTACCTACCTATCGTCTTCCTTCCCAACCTTTCTCACCCTCTTCCACACCAGACCGTCATAATCAGGCATGCGTGGCTGCTCTACTCTACCCGTATCTGAATTGGTCCAGTACAGTTCGGCCTGGTTAAGCCTAGTTTTGCCTAACGTGATATGCTGCTTCTGTTTCACTACATCTGCTCCTGCTTCTGTCCCTACTCCTGCTCTCGATTAGGCAATTCGCAATCGCGTGCGAGAGAGACCATAAGAAATGAGAAGAGCAAAGTGGTACAAGGCATACCTGCATGAAGGGAAGTTGCGACGTACCCCTAAACATTGCAACAGAGCTGACGAAGGTGACTTCCTGATGGCTCTCCCTAATTATGTATCTACGCGAGTTCTTTCTTTGCACCAGAGAAGACAATAGTAGCAATTGCACCTGGCAGATGGTGGCGAAGTATCACGTTTATTTAACTGAGGTAGAAAAAGGAAGTGGTGGGTGAAGAGAGAAAAAGGAGTTTAAGTAGGAGAAAGAGGTATATAAATGTCATTGCTGTCGATTTGACTTCCGCTTCCTACTACTTCTATTTGCTTTTATCTACCTGCTCCCATAGCCACGCTGCTGAATGTAACAGGAAGGGCTTGACTTTGTGATAACGAAATGCATTTTTACCTAATGGCACGCTTTAACCATTTGCCTTTCGCTTTCTACCTGGAGGTGTATATTGCACTGGCAAACCTGTTAGCAAAATTTTGAGTTACAGCATGCTAAAGTAGTCGAAAAGAGAAAGGGTAAGATAGATTAGAGAAAAAAATTAAAGTAGTAGCAGTAGGAGGAAGAGGGAGGGGTGGTAACGCAACTTACTCCTGGTTTCTGCGAATTCTATCTACTTTGGTTCCTTGACGTCGTTGCGACGGTAGAAGGTGACGAGAGTAAGGAGAGCGGGTTGACGGGGCGGAGGCGAAGGTAAAGGATAAGAAGGAAACTAAGGGCGAGGAGGACGAACCAGGGGGAGGTGTGGTAAAACGGGGATAAGGCGGAGAAGCAAAATGAACGGTAGAAGGCTTTTTAATGCGTACGTAAGCACATCTGGCAGATGTGGGTGTGATTGACGTCTTCGCATTTGATATGTGCGTGAATCAATCTGTGGCACGTGTCGCGTAGTGTCTAGCAGTGGCGTCTGCTGGTGTCGGCTTTGCACAACAGTTCCCCTTATAGGTTGTTTCCTAGTAGCAGATGTTGCCTTCCCATGTGCTTCTCTACTTTGGCTTAATTGTCGTCGCATCATAGCACACGTGGACCTGGAGTAAAAGGAAGGGAACTAGAAGGTTCACGAATACATCGACGCGACGAGAGTATCGATCCTCGGCTTTGTAAATTGAAAGCCTAATATAGACCGTAACTGTCGTCGTGCTGTCGTTCTGCGTCGACAAGGACACTGAAACTTGATTCCTCACAATTGCGAAGATTAGCCAGTGCCGCAGATTGCGTGGAACTGAGGCTGGTTAGTGTCAGGTTCCCTCCCTAACCGCAAATGTAAATGGGATTGAAGGAGACTCAAAACATTAAATAAACTTTGTTTTTATTTAAGACTTACGCTCCGTTGATTGCGAAACCATCTTCATCTACCCACCTTACATGCACAAACTTCATCAATAAAATTAATTCGAGGACAAAGGATAGTGATTGCCAATTAGCATATAATTTAGTCTTTGCACTTTAGTTTTGCGAATGTACCCACACAGAAATGCAGTCATATATTATTTTTAGATGTCTCACCCTCGAAACCATTATGCCTGTAAACGTTACGGTCCAAAGAGAAGTGTCCTCACATAAGTCTTCATGCCTTCTCTTCCTCATTTGCCAAGCTTGTTTCTCCCTCCTCTATTATCGCACATGCACCAGCTAGGAGCGAAATAAAGCCCTCCTTCTTGAGAGAAAGAAAACCAGGACAGGCAGTTGGGCAGGCCCTACACGTAACTTTTTCTTGACCAGGCAGCCTGTGCTGATCACACCTCTCTCACTTTCATTTATTTGCCTTTTCTACATCTTCCTTTTCAATTGCCTTTTCCTTCCACAGAATTTTAATCTTCTTGTTTGATTTGCGCCCTTTTTTCCTATGCATTAGACGCGCTACTTACTTTTTCTCACACTCTCCGAGCAGTAGCTGCAGTGGTCCTTTAAGTGCCTTCCTCTTTTATTTCCCTCCAGCCCACCCATCTTAAGCACCTACTACCACTGCTACTACTACGCATTCAAAGCCGATCTAATCTATCAACAAGATGCAAATATGTAAATATAAAAGGAAATGTGCTAAATCTACATGGACTCTACCCAGCAATTTCGGCTTTGAGGTCATACTTTATACAATTCTACCCACCATACGCGATTGGAAGACGGAAGCAATGTCTTGAACAATTGTCACCCCCAGTGCATCCCTATGCGATGCCAATTACCCCAGCGCATTGCACAAATTGCTTTCCTTTCTAGTGATCAGTAGAATTTTAAGCTACGACGTGCGTCGACATCTTAACAAAGAGAAGGCTTGCAATGACCTCCATTACTAGGCTCCGAGTCCTTCAGTGCACTGACTATAAGGCTTGATAGAACCCATCAAATGTGTGTAAAAACAGCTTACGATAACTGCTGTTCAAGCGAACAACACAACAATGCAAAAAAGCAAAGTAAGGCAACGACAGCTGAAGGAACTCATGTCACTTTTTGACAGCGCCTAACTTGACATGAACGAAGGCGACCAGCACAGCACCTACAAGGTCGCCGAATGAGGGTTAATTTAAAAGCACAATACTAAAATGCTAAAAATAATTAATAAAATAATTATTTATCAAAATAAACGAGAAGGATACGAAAGTGAAAGCAGAAAGTCACGCAATTAAAAGCCTCTCCAAAAATCTTAAGGTAATCTAAAATAAAATCACCTTTAAATTTGCAAACAAATGATATAAAAGGCCCTAAAATGATGCCGATTCAATCCGGTACAGAATTTACGTATTCCAATTCAAGGTAAGATTACGCAGTAATAGGCCTCCGAAGTGGGTATGAGATTATGAGAATGTACAAATTACGCAGTAATAGCAGCCAGGGCTGGGATTATACGCAAGGTTATGTCAGATGATGTCACAGCGTACTCCTGGGTGGGGGTTAGACCTTGATTCAAGGTCAGACGACGTGATTGTGTACCCTCGGATATCATTTAGCTCCATTTTGGTGACCAAAGCATTGTTCTTGAATTCGGATTTTGCTGCAAGTAATACTGATAGAACCAGAGAATTGATTGTTAGTTGAAGTTATTTTAGATCCAACTACTGCCCTATCAAGCAACGCAAAGCAGCCACTCTCTTCTCTCCTCTCCATCCTGAAGACTTTCCTTTATTTAACTAAATCTATTCGAAAGAAATCAAGCAGCACTTGCCAAAAAAGATTTCAAATACTTTTTATTTAACATGCCATGCATTTGGCCTTATCGACTCCGATTTCACTGTTCTTTACCTCATCCTATCTACCCATCCACCGTCACACATGTGTGACACACGCTGGCAGTCACAGTTCCACCACCCAACAGGTGGTGACACACCTAATTTTTCACCTTTTCCTTACCTCTATTACAACCCCTCACCTAAATCCATTAGTTGCATAACATTTTCTTTCTTCTGTTCCTTTCTTTTTTCTTCTAACCTTTTTCTTTGCAATGCTTTTCATGAATGACTAACGATAATTTATCTCCCTTTCTTCCTTCTTCCATTTATTGTTAGAATATTTTTTTTCTACGCCGTTTTATATCCCTATCACATTTCTGCCTTTTCCCTTCTATCCCATCATCCAGCATTACCTCTTCCTCCCCTTCCTTCCCTTTCTCTACCTCCACGCTCCCACTTCATTAACACAGACACACACTCGTCTTTAAAGTAACGCATCCATTCGCTACTGCTTTCTCCCATTTTCTCGTAATAAAAATCTTGTTCTCTTCCTCCTCCCCTTTGTTCACTCTTCTTCCTTACCCTTTCTTTTCTCCATTTATCCATGGGTTCATTGCAGAAGTCTTCTCACCTTCCATTCGTCGTTTATCAAGCCTATTTCCCCTCCTTCATTATCACACACGCATCAGCTAGTAGCGAGATAAAGTCATCCTCCTCAACAGAAGGAAAACCAGGACGGGCAGTTAGACAGGCCCTGCACGTAACTTTTCCTTATTTGCCCTCTTACTTTTTCCCTTTAATTGTCTTTTCCTTTCCACAAAATTTTAATCTCGTTCCTCAATTTGTGTCTCTTTTTCCTGCACGCTGGATATGCCACTTAACTTCTCGTGCTTACACTCCTCGAGTAGTAGCCGTAGTGGGCCATCCAGTACCTACTTCTATTACTTCCCTCCAACCCACCTACCCCAAGCACCTACTACCACCACCATTACTACCACTACTACTACGCATTCGAAGTCGACTTGAACTACCGGCAAGATATAAATACGTAAACAGCAATGATAGTCGGCTGATTCTACATTGGCTCTTTCCAGTAATTTTAGCTTTAAGGTCGTACTTTTATATAATTCTACGCGTATTGCCCATATTGCTTTCCTTTCTCGTGATCAGTAGAATTTTGAGCTATGATGTGCAACAGCAGCCAAACAAAGAGTGAGTTTGCATTGACCTCGTTACTATGTTTTGAGTCCTTTAGTGTGCTGAATATAAGGCTCGGAAATGACCTCATTGACACACCTATACATCGTGGTCAACGCCCATACCATGCACTACAGTATCAGTAGACAAGAGATAAAGCAATGAATTGGCTTTTGTCTGTGCTCTTCTGCAGGATATTTATGCACCTGTTCCCAGCCACATGCTCAACTGCGTTGCCAAGGATGACCGGAGGAGATAATCATGCAAAGGCTTGCCTACCTACCTCAAACGATTTCATATATGCAAGACGCATCCATTTCTTTGCCTTTATCCACCCATCAAGTGCGTGCTAACGCAGCTTATGATAACTGAAGTTCAAGCGAATCTCGTATTAATTATCCGATCCTTTATTAGCTACCTACTGATTTATCCATCCGTCCATCCATTGTATACTACCCGCTTGTTGTCAGCAGCCAAGCTTGTAGCAACAGCTAAATAATCAATATTAGGCTGCCCCTGTGACGCCAGTCAACATTTCGAGCAATTCAGTAGCGAATAACGTGACTTTAAAAGCATGCTGGATGTTGGAGCGCTTGCCGTTACTGTAGAGCGACGAGAAATGTGCGGATTCGGCAGCCAGCTGAAGGCTGCACACAATGTGGACAATTATTTTGTTAAATGGCTTAGGGGCAGCGGAAGTTGTTGCCAGCACCAAAAATGCTTATCATTAGCTCATCAAAAAGCTCCTCGGAATGTACTCTCACTTCTTCTCAAACAAGTCAAATAGCAGACGAGACACGACTAGATCCGTTATACAACTAGGTGACATTCTGATTTATTTACTGCTCACACAAACCATGCACTTCAGAGGCCCATAGAGGGACCAATAGAGTAATCAGTAGGTTTTTATGCAAACGCAAACCAATGATGGCAAGAAAGTGTCACTAATTTTTGGTCCTTTAGGCCCAAATCACATAGGAAGGCCCCCTCACTTGTTAGCTCGTACCACCTATTCCCCATCACTTGATACATGATTACCCACTGTACACTTGTGTGATTATTTTGTGACAGCGTGTAACTACGTATGGCACCACCAGAATCACGTGACAAGTGTACAGATGGCTTTTCCGGTAAAGTGCTGCAACAAAGTGAAGTGCAAGGACTTCGAAAACGGCAGTAAGAGTGAAGACTGAAGTTAGCTGATTAGAAGTCACAAGGCACTTTTGCTCTGTCTACTTCGCATGACTAACTCCTCCTATCATTGATTTCTCTAATCACTTCCACTTCTAAACCAACTGTATGTTACCTTACTGTTATTTAGTGTGAGATCTTCCTGAATCTTTGATAACAATGCCAATAATTATCATTTTATGTTATTCTTTGGCAAAAATTCTGATGTAGGGGAATTTAAGCCATTTATCACCTAATAAGGAAACAATTCTAAGCTTAATGCACCAACTACAGTGTGCTTGGCTTTTGCAAGCTCTGAAAATTATCCACAGAGGTAGCGGTAGATTGGTTGAGAACGAAAACTACTAAGCAAAAGCCAAGCTGATTGTAAGCAAACAGAGTGACTACAGACGCGCCACATGGCACTTTTGCGAAAGTGCGGAACAAACTACGGAGATTGAAGGGCATCGCACAGTTTGGGCACAGCTTGTCACCTTCGCAACGCATGCAATGCCTAATGTCATAGGCTTGGTTCATTGGCTGGAGAGACTCTAAAATGTTGGCTTTGGAATGGAGCGATTACCTTTATTGGTGCGGCTTTCCTTCAAATATTGTTCTTTAAGCACATTTCATTGCAACGGTATTCATCGGTTCACATCCACGCATAAGACAGTCAATCAAGTTTTACTGGCATACGCGGCATGCGTAGTCTATTCCACAGATGGTGCAGATGCCATGATGCAGACCAAATGAGCTCGTTTGGTCAAAAATAGAGCTAGTAAAAGGAAAGAAATGAGATACCTACTTATATTTACTTCATCGAAGTTAAAATGGATACGTGATATTGTTGAATCGAAAGGCGTGCCCATAACCTCAAATTGGTGAATGGTAGAAAATAAATTTAAATGCGCACTTAGTACAGAGAATCGTGCAGGCGGGATGGGCAACACTGGTAATGGGTAAGATCCGTAGCAGTAATAAACAACACGATGCAGCTACCCAATCGAAGGGAAATTAAGCAATAGTGGAGATCACAATACGAGTTGTGGTGATTACAACGAAGACGCAAAACTGTTATGCGCCACCTCATTTCACCAATACATATAAAATGAGAAGTAGACACTTTGTTGAATGCTTCGGGCGCTAACAGCACAGGTTAGTGCCGATGACGAAGACTCGCTTTAGAACCCTTAATTTTTGGCACAAGGTATTTGAGACTGACAAACAAAACAAGCTCGAATTGTAGACTACGCTTAGTTAGGCGAACTAAATGAGGTCCTTTGGTCAAAAATGTGGCTTGCACAAAGAAACTACTAAGCTACTTACTTTACTTCAAGTTCAGCGGGGTTAAAATGGATGCCATGCCTTTGTTTAATCAAAACTGTGCGCAGAACTTAAAGTTGGGGATTGGAAAGAAATGAATACGCATACACATACAAGTAACACTGATTTACGCCGCACATCGTGGTCTAGGAGCCCCGTGACGCTATAACTAACTCCCTAAACCAGTTGATCACGCTTGAGGTCAAGAAGATGCACGATCTTTGTAACGGTCCACTCAACGAATCACAAAGCCCATTGCATCTCGTGTCCCGTTTTTTTACAAAATAATCCTTAACTAGGCGACCTTTCTCTCTCCTACACTTGTCGCCTCGCAAAGTTTTTCCTGCACATCTCAAACCCTATGCAAACACAAATGAGGTCTCGATAGGCTTCATTTTGGCTATGTTTAGCAAAAAGGCATGGAAAGGCAATGTAAGGGGGACACTGGCGTCTGACGTAACTCTGAGTGCAAATCTCTTTGGAAATCCAAAACTGAAGATGACATTGTATTGCATTCACACAAGAGTTATTGATATAGCAAATAATAAAAATGATGGCCGAGACAACAGCTGAATTTGACGGGTTTGGTTATCCGACACCCTAGGCGTGATTGTGCGCAAGGATTACGCAATTCCGAATTTCGGTTATCGCAACCCTTATGTTTTGACTGAGACAAACTGGTGGACGTCGTGATTGCAAAATCTTCATCCAGATGGAACAAAAGGAAGCAGCGTGTTAACGGTGAGATGTGGTCAACCCAATCACTCGCAATGTGCTTGAATTGCACAAGCATTAACATTGTTTTCACACAAAACATCGTTGGCATCTCATGCCAATCGCGGATTCGCTTTACCAGTCGGTTGATTTGCTCTCCTTTTCATGCTCGTTTAATCTTCTTTTTTCAAGTTCCACTGATCAGGCTTTCGTAAGATCCGGTTTGATTCATTCAACTTGATTTAAACGGTTAATATTCCACAGCGTCAAGTTGTTCAATTTTTAATTGAAACAACCTTAAAATATGCGGACTTTGAATTCTTTTAGACATTACACTAAAATTAAAATAAGGAATTGGAATAATGCAAAATACACATGCGCAAATAACACGCACAAAATGAGGTAAATGGCGGATCCTGTTAGACAAGCGTCACCTACCTGACATGCAACGACGATGGATAGTTCTGGAATTGGAGTCATAATCAGGCGCTGATAACTGGTGAATGGTGGCGGGTTCTGTTCGCCTTATGGCTGGTCCTTCCTATTTCAACTGGCCACAGTGTCCGATATTCATTGAATCATAATTGAGGCGGAATTTTGCAATCGTCTTTGCACGAGTGATTCGAAGACCACTCGCAATAGCAAAAGTTTGTTCAAGGCACCGCAGTGTTCTGAGAGCAGAGCAGAGGCATAACGTGTAAATTGACAGTATTTGAAGTAGTAAAAAAAAAAGAAGCGATTCTATTCTTTCGTGAATTCTTTAGCTCCTAATAAAATTTGATGTACGGCCTTAAGCGGTACTTATAACAGCGATGTCTCAAGTTAACGGCTCACATTGAAGGCTAAAGTAGGGTCTATCAAACATTCTCCGATGCACCAATTTATGCTGTAGAACACGGAGCATTCTAACGTTTCATTCTGGTTTCCTAATGAAGGCTTTCGAGAGTATATTCTTGCTACGTGAAATCGTTTCGCTTTAAGCAAAGTCTCTTGTTTTCCACTATTCGACTCATAAGCAGAAAGCAGTTAAGGCAGGGGCCTAAATAAATCTTTTATTGCTAGGCCTAGAAATGCGCGATAAACCTTTCCGTCATGCATATGGGTGCATGGCATAGGGAGATGAGCTGCGCCTTGTCCATCACTCACATTGGAACCGCCGCCACACAGTCGGGTCTTCCATACCACCAGCTGAGCATTTGTCGCCCAGCCTTAATTCAACGGTCGGCAGATCGGAGTGGATGATGACCGAATTAATAAGGCAGATACCTAATGACAACTAATTGGAAGAGACACGTGTCCCACTTCATTCCTCGTCACCATCACTGCGTAGTGACTAGGCTAGAGTCAGATATAATGTGATAGGTCAGCACTGACATTCATTCCGCCACCCTCTAGGATGCCTTCTAATTGTCAAGATTGCAAGAGGACCGCTATTCCTCTTCAGTGCCACCTTGAACACTCTCCACTGATAGTTTGAAGCATTTGTGCATTTGTGATGACAGTGCCACTGTCACAGTGTGTTTTTACTAAGTACGCGCGCAGCTGCTTGGAACGTCCACGGTATCGGATATTAATGCAAATTATTAACACATATCCGCATTACCTGCATTGAGTTGTTTTATTTAGGAAAGACCTTTGCTGATCAGGATCGAATCAGGTTAGTAACATCAAGGTGCGTTAGTGTTCTCCTACATTCTAAGGCAATGTAAATGCACACGCTTTACAACCTGTATCAGTCTAGCCAACATCTCTAAAGTATGTATTTATACCTGTTAATGATGTTATACATCTGCGTCCTATGTTACACCAAAAAGCTTCTTCACTTCGATTCGCTAACCACGTCACAGAGTGCTTTAATATTTCAATGCATTATGTTCTAAAAGCCATATTTCAAATTTGCCAGTTTTCCTATTAGTGATGAATAAATCAACATAATATCATTAAAAGTTACAAGGATGTGCAGCCAGAACTCGCACACATCATTCCAAACAGATCTGAGCAGCTCCCGAGAATCTTAATTGGTCATTAGGCTTCGCTGTTTGACTGTGGGAAGCGGTTAGAACTCGAAATTGTTGATCACTTGTCGCATAAAAGAGGCTTCAGATCGGTAGTTTTATCAGATTTTGCGTGGTAATGTCTCAGGTTGGTTCGATTTACTCTGCGTCTGTTAACTGACTTTATTGAGTCCATTCCGCATTTATATTCCCTCTGATAGTTGCTGAAATTTATCATTAAGAGTTTTATTTAGGAAGAGTCAACAGCAGAGCGATTATATCAGGACCTCCTCATTCAAGCTCCTAGGATCCACCACAGTGTAAATGACGTAAAATGGGTGGACGCACACCTCTGTAGGGTGCTATTCTTTGCGGACGTGGAGGGATGCGCGTATTATTTTGATTAAGCAAGTCAGTATTACAATAACGAAGAGACTTTATTTCGTTGCCTCTCGTCGAGGGTGTTTCCTGCTGATGCACTAGCTCCGATCAACTGTTTGATCACCACGTACTGTCGCTGCACAAGACTATCGCCATACGGAATGAAACGCTACAAATGCGATTCTGCTTCCTCTACTCGCCTCTGCTTGTACGTGTCTACGTATGTTCCCAACTCTTCAAATCGTAATGTATGCGTTTAAACGCAATCAGGGGGAATTCAAAGTCATGGAAATAACGAACAATAGCATGACTAGTACAGCTACTACTTTGTCTAAGGGCAGTGCCCCAACTTCTGCCACTGAATCGCCCAAACATGACAATGACTGACACCGATGGAGGACACGGCCGTAGCAAAAGGTTCCGCACCCTCCTGGTGCCAAAATTCGATTACTATTACGAGGTTCCATTCAGTGGAGGGGTCGACGAAATCCCCTTGATGGCCACAATGCAGATGGTGCGCACACACACACACATCCCCTCCCACAGAACTTGAGTCCGTCAAGGCATGGTTTAGCCCCCTACAGATTGATGTCGATGTCACGCTGTTGAGTATAGGTCAGTTCAATCAATTCGCGAAAACGCTAACGCATTGACAAACACCTACTTCTGAAAGAGAGGGCACAAGTATACTCCTTCACTGCAATGACAGTCCCTCAAAAATATCAAAATATGGATGCACAAGATCGCAACTATATGCACGGGCTACCAACTCACCATTGACTTTAAATGATTCCCGCCTTTTACTGCAACGATATTTAGTCGACAGTTATCTGGCACATTTACACATCAAGTGGATTATGAACGTGCGAGGACGTTAATATGATCCGTTTTTAGCGCTACATTGAGTCGAAAAGAAAAAGGCACCCACTTTTGATGATCGTTGGCCCTCAACCGCTGGTAAAACTAGCTACACGCGTAGTCGCGTGCACTAACCACAAATTCGGCCGCGACATTTGATACATTAGCGACGCGATTGATAAAATGAAAATGTGATAGAGATAAGTATGAAAAACTATCGAATAAAATAAAAACTGCACAAAATCGCAAGCAAGAGCACGATTTAACTGACTTTGTAAGCAAAATACATTGACACTATCAAAACCTTGAAATAGGTGAGACATACTATAATATAATTGCAGCGAATTTGCGATATTATTGAAATTCCGCCTGCTTTTTATGATTCTCCAAATGTTATTTTAACTTTTTACTAGTAAGTGATTCACTTTGTTCCACTTTTGGCCCCTTAATTTACCCTAAAAGCCGAAAAGATTATACATTTGTTTAGGCATTAGGTATAGAGGTATTCGAATAGAAGATCCATATCTGCAAGCGCATTGCCTCCAAAAATCATATATTTTTAATATAACAACAACGACATTCCTTTCTTGTTATAATTCGTATCAATTTTTAAAATTAGCAGCTGTTGTCACTTAAAATAAGCAATCACTCTACTGTGTCACATGTATGTAAAGCAAATTATTTCTTAAACGATAAAGGTCGGTCAAGCTAGGATGAGCTGCCAAAACATTAGGCGAGATTAACACGAACGACCAAAGTCATGGCCTTTTTATTGTGTTGGCAGCATTTTCTTGAGCCAAACCTGTAGTGTAGCGGCTGCGGAATGGTCGCTAAAAGGCACACTTTCTTATACGAGTGCGAGGTCCCTTGTTTCTCTGCCGATTGTAGTTTTGCCTTGGTGACACGACTTGGGGTCGAGATCAGTGGGCATTTACCACCTCCGTGCCTCAGAGGAACCGCTCATGAACTCTGCGGCGACCCTACAGAGATAATGGGCAAAATTAACGAGACTGGATGCAAGGTCGCACTGTGGCTCGTTTTCCACATCAACAGAGCTTTGATTGCTTAACATAAAGTGCAACTTAAAACATGTATAACGCATATACTAAGTACTACTGCTGGGCCTCTACTGGGTCTGCAAATGGAAGAGGGAGTGATTAAGTGGCCACGCGAGTGAGGCGGCGTGCAACTCAGATGTCACTATTAGGCAAGCTGATAAGATCTCAGATCCTAAACATGGGACTTACACTGCGAAGTCATTTTAAATCTATAAGATCTGGACTATTCAATAGCCACACGAAGGCCTCACTCAAAATGAGAGGTTCGCGACATCCCGAGTGTGTCCCTAAGTACCAGTATCGCTGCTGGCCATTATTCTGTTAATTTAAAGATCCCAGTTAATCTTTTACCCTTAACTAGTTTAGTGCTAAAACAAAAAACGGGGTTATAAGTGAAGGACTCAGACCACTCTAACAGGATATCAAAGAGAGGTGGTGTTCTTCGTAAAAAAAAGACTGAAATTTTACTTTTTTTGGATTTTTATAGATACGTCTGTGCTGCAGCACAATTTCAGCACGTGTCTTGCCAGAATAATGTGTTCCATTCTGATTTCTCTACTTGAATTCACACGTCACACATGTGTGACATGCAAAAAATTATCAATTTTTGATAGCTGACAATGATACTGCTAGGCTTATAGGCATCGTAAAAGACATTGTTGAGATTTTCAATGACTTTACTCTACATTGTTGTACACTGATAGGTCAGATTTATCAATAAGGGAAACAAGTTGTCCTTTCAATTCGTCCTCAAAATTATCCGTATCAATGCATCCCGCAAGCATTATCATTCCTGAATTTTTGCATAACCCGAACCCATGTCAATCCAGCTTTTCTTTAAAAGTGGGCTAAAAGTGGATGTTGCACTACACGCTGGGGTTCAATTGCTTTCTCATCATCACTGGCAACTAAATGACATTGAGGATAAGCTATAGCAGCATGTATCACTTTTCTTCATCCCCAATGTGTTTGCTAACTCAGTCTTTGTCGCGATGGAAAATAGGTTTTGAGGACACCATGTCGAAATGAAGTTGCCTTAAAGATGAGACTGAGTCGATGTCCAATTGCAGCCTTTCTTGGAATATGAAGGCTTTTCAATGTTACCTATGAGGTATGCAGACAAGGGCTTGAATTGAATACTATAATAGTCTGCCCATTCCAATGCGCCGGCAATTGACATGTCAATTTGCTAATCTCATGCTTCGATTAATAGACCTCATTTTTGATTGTAAATTCAGACTCTATGCTACTCTCACTCTGCTACCTTCGCGCTACTCACATCCATTCTCATTCTCTGAGCTACTCGTTTGCGTGGTCCCGCACAAGTCAGAATTATCAAGAATATAGCATTTTTACCGTTTATCAAGCCTTTTACTTTTTCCAGGTAGAAGCATTACGGAAAAGCCGCGCATTGTTACAAACAGTTGTTCCAGATACTGAACTGATTCTCGTAGCATAACTCAAGATAGCATACTACCACATCCTAAATCAAGGGACCCCTGCTTGATACTTTGATTCCCAAACTCTGACGACTACTCTGCGTTAGAACACGTCATGTCTAGGGCTCATTCAACAAACCTACACATCTTATCAATGCATACTATGCTAACTACTAATCCATTCATTAATTCCATTCCAGCTTTAACGACAATTCTCGGTAGCAGCTGCTCCATTTTCAGTGCCGACTTTCTGTTTCGACCAAAGATTATGACACATTTCTTTCGTTTTGAAAATCAATTCGAAAACTCTTAATTAATGAAGCAGTAAATTGTGAACAAACTTGGAATAAATGCCGCAGGTGCAATATTAAAGCACGCATGTCTTTTTGTTAAATTTGCATGGACTAAAAACGTTGTATTTTTGGACCCTTTCTCATTAACGACGCCTTTTGTTTAAAGCATTGCCATCACAGCTCAATCTGAAATACCGCACATTAATTATAATGCGGCATTTTTGGGAAGAATACAAGTTTTTTAAAGAAACTCGTGCCTACTGCAGTGCTCATTGCAACTTGCATTATTGCTTCGAACAGGCAGATGAATTTAAACAAATTTCACTTAAACCGACTGGCAAGCATTACTAAAAATAGTTGCTCTAAACTTTCCATTCGTTTTGATTTTGAGTAACCTCAACATTGATGGTAGATTTGTGTGCTCTGTATCATGTATTAACACGTTTCAGTAGCGAACAAAGTTTATAACCTAGAAAACGGTCTTACACGCCCATGCGATGAACTAACTCCTGGCGCGAAGAAATGAAGTATTAGCCTATCTCAACTACCTTTTACAAAATACTACATTCTCAAACAATGACAGGGTGTGTGCTGCCGTCAGCTTTACTAACATTAATACATGAAGGCGATTCTTATACAGTATCATTGTCTGCAATAAGTTCAGATGTTCTGAATATGTGGTAGAATCCATACGAGCGTAAATTTTGACGTCTTGCTTATAGTGGGCAGTCTGGTAAAGCTGTACTGGAAAATCTTTTGGTAGGAAAAGGAACTCATCCAGCAAACTTCTACTATCAGCCGCCGCTGATCCGCTTCCATGTACTTGGACCGGTTGTCTGAACATGTGAGGAGGGCTGTGTCTTCATCAGCATCGGCAGGGTGCGCTACTTTATCGGAAACAATTTCCAGCGATTGCGGCTACTGCGCCACCTTCGTCTTGTCACTGATCGCCGTAAGCACCAGCGACACTACATCGTAAGCCGGTATTTCATCCAAATTTAAGGACCTAATCAACTTTCATCCTTTGACGAAATTAGAAAGATCTGAATGCAGCTAATCAAAGAGAGCCTATGAATCCTGTTTATAGGAACCAAAGTCATTAAGTGGTTTGTCCGAATACGTGTTTCCTTAGCTCTATTTTGGATGACATTGATTTGATGCATCATTTTGGAATTCTAATGCATGCCTTATTGAGAAAAGTTGCTTTTATAACAACGTCAAGATCATCAGAGTTACTATAGTACAAATGCCTAGCTCGAGACAATCGCCATTCATCAGCTGATTTCGTGATGGTGGGCTTCTACTAAGTTTTGCAGCGATTGCGCATGTTTATACTGTCATAAAATTTAAAAAAATGGGAACTATTTTGGCAAAATCTTTAATGCCTTTCTTTTCAACCCTTTTAACGCGGGATTCCACATTTAATCTCACCAATGCAATGCTTTTACTGCACACTGATTCTATTTAGGCAGATACACAGACACATTCCATCTTTATTTAAACGAGCGGATTGCATGTAATTAAATGCATGCATTATTAGCAGCCTACGATTTCGTACAAAATCATGCTTGTTTGCGAACTGCACCGTGTTTTATTGCCAGCAATCTAACTATGAAGAGACACCAACTTCTATAATTTATCACTGCCTTTTACATTTGGAATTCCCGTTCTACTGGTTTTAAAAATAAAAATTCGTGACTATTCATTTCTTTTACTTTTTGTGGGACATGCGCCATATGCTGCGCTACAGGCACTGTGGTTTGAATATCTTTACCATCACTGCGAATTCTGCACGATAAAATTTGGGCTAATGATTCGTTCGGAAGGAGAGAGATCGGTTGATAAGGCCGTGCTATCACTTATGTGGATACCGGCCCTACAACTTCCTAGATTCCTCCTAGATAAATGCTGCGATACTTGACGTTACCAAAATGGTTTTGAGCAACGTCCAACTTGAGTATTATTAACCAACTCACTCCATCGCCAGCATACCTGTGAAGATGTCGGGCCTAGTTTACATTTTAAACTTCCGTTCCACTATTGTTAAAACCAAAATTCGAAGCTATTCTTTTTTCGCTTTTTGTGGGATGTGCACCAGTTGCTGCGCTGCAGGCACTGTGGTTTGTATATCTTTACTATCATTGCGAATTTCGCAAGATGAAATGGAGCTAATAATTCGTCTAGGAAGAGAGATTTGTTGGTAAGCCCATGCTTTCACTTATATGAATGCCGATCATAAACCTATCTACATTCTCCCTAGAGAAATACAATGACACTTGACGCTACCAACATGATTCTGAACGATATCCAACTTAAAAATGATTAACCAAATCACTCCAGCTCAACATACTCGTGAAGGTGTCGAGTTTGGTATGTAAAAGTCCACCATTTGCATGTAGGCATTCGCATTTAAAATAAAAGACCCTTGAGTGTATGCGTGCGTTTATTTGTGGTCACATCATAGGCTGCGAATATTTAAATGGGTTTCGGGAACCAATCGCAATGACATACCGACCAGCTATGGAAATCATACTTGGCCAATTGAAAGAATCCGAATACACACGGTACAAGTAAGAAATTTTCATTTGGAAGATGAGGCCCATAGCGCCTAACCTGGTGACCGCTCTTCTTGCTACCGCTTCTGATACTTACCGAGTCCTAGGTCTTTTGGAGCAAATATTTATCTAGAGCAACAGCATTTTACAATGGCGAATGGAACCAGAGTACGCGCATACATAACAGGTCATATTGTGTGGCAAAATAACCGAAAATTTGCATATAGTAGCCGTACACATCGCCATGCGATGCGTTACTACTCACAAGCTAAAAATAGCGGAGCCTGGAAACTGTGGCAACCACGACATTATTGCGCAATCAGTTTCAGATTTTAAGCATTGCATTGTTCCAAATTAGTGTATTTTTAAAATAGTTACGCCAGATGTGAAAGTGTGTGATGACGTCAATGGCGGACGACTGAATACGAAAAGGCAAATGTTAATCTTAACACGTGATTTAAAACATTTCAGGTGTTGCTTACGATGGTAGTGGCATATAATTTTATACTAAATGCGTTTCTTTAGAGGTCGGTCCTCACACATTCCTGCATTCATATAAATGCATGCATAAGAGAGCGAATTTCGTGACACATGCAAAAGCGTGGCACAGTTGATGCATAAAGAAAACCACAGTAATGCACGAGCATGTCAAGTACCATTTAGCATTATCCTAGCTGAACGAATATTCGCGAATAAAGCTCTGCGACATTTGGTTATCTTGAAAAATTTACCTTCGAAGTTCTTGTGCCTTGGGTGATAAGTGACGCTATGAGAAATGGCTAATTTATGTTTGGTTGGACTCATGGTATAAAAGTACTTCTGAAATAAAATGCTCGCGCCGCTTAAGAGCTTTATCTTAAACGCCTGCTGGATAACAATTCTGGACGAAATAATTCCAAAGAAGTGCGTACCATTATTAGCAAAATTAGTGCTGCCATGCAAGCAAAAAGGGCAATTTACATCCCCAGCAGCATACTCGTGAAGGTGTCGAGTTCAGTGTGCAGAAGTCTACCATTTGCGTGTGGGTATTCGTATCTTAAAATAAAAGACCCTTGCGTGTGTGTGCTTTTATTTGCGGTCGCACCACAGACTTCTTGCTCTCGCCCAAAGTATCTTCTACATTAGAGCCGCTAGTGGCTTGCAGGATCACTAAGCTAAGACCACTTCAGTTAGCACTTCACGCAGGCGAAAATAGGCATTTCGGACGAAGTAAGGGATAATGTTACTAATTCTGCAAATTTCGCATCGCATCACAACCGCCGAATTTCAAAAATGGAGGTTGATTTGCAGTGCGAAACCTTCGTAAGCAGACTAGAAAATAATTAAACATAATTCTTCAGTTAAATCTCGCTGCTTAAATCGTGTTCAATTAAGTAGAAATCTGCATGAAAAGTGTCTCAAGGTGAAAACTAACACTACAATTCTTTATTTGAAGGCTATGGAAATACCTACTGAATACATTAGGTCTTTTTGTTGAGTTAAACTGTTACAAGCCTAAGGTAATGCTTAGAAGACCTAATTGAGCTGGCTGATCTGTCGACTCGTTCTGCAACGTGGCTGCGAAATCAATGGAAGATTGGAGCGGCATTTTTGAATGCACCAGGATAGTTAATACACTGAACACCGGCAGGTCAGTGCATGTGGTTACAATGCGTAGCCAAAATGCAAGTCGCATTACTAAGTTATTTTTAACGGCCATTACATTGAAGTTCGTAGTTAGGTTACGTGAATGCATTACGCGTCATTAAAACTAGTAAATCTGTCTTAAGTTCTGCGGTCTTTGCAGTCACCTATACCGACCTGCAGGTAGTTCTTGATTAAAATCCTGCGTAATCCAGTCGGTGATCAACTGATTAATCTACGTGCAACAACTCGGTTCGTATCCTGCGTTCCTTGAATAATTCTTTTTGACTGTGGGTCTCCATGAAACAGAAAAATGCATCATTTACCACTTTATATTTGTTCATTTAGCAACATCTTGGCTTCTCCTATCAAACAACACCTAGATGGCGAATATGGAGGTGCATTATTCTTGCCTCATTCTTGTGAGTTTTGCTTCGATAACAATGGCCTAACAGTGTTGCTTTTGTGAGCTGAATTCCGATATTTTAATGCGAATGCAACCCAACACTTGTCTGCAACTAATTCTTCCAATATGAAGTCAAGCCACCAAATATCCAAATGTCTGGCCGCTCTGCAAAACGTATTGGAAGTTAGGATTGTCGACACTAGTTAAGTGGCCGGGAGGGGCCATACGAAAAGCCTGCTGCGTTGGCGCTTCACTTCAATCAAGGGACAAGAGTTGTGGCCCGATAAAACAAGCTTGTTCATGTTAACTTTACTGTATCTTACACATAATCATACTCAATGAAATTCTGCCATCACAGATTCACTTCGCTTACTAAGAGACACCTTGAATCAGCTACCTAGAAGTATTCGAAAGCGATTGAATGAGTTCCACTTGTCAATTGTAGTTGTGAATTCAATGCCATTTGACGGTATAAATCACAAGTCCAACCTCAACGCAAGTAAAGTGTTGACGTAGCTTCTTCACTAAGTCTCTGACAGCAGAATTTATCCCTGCGGACGTCAGCGAAGAAATGGTCTCTTCTCCACCACACCCGTTGTAAAAAATCAGCCATGAGTGACCAAGAGGCAAGTGGGATTGCAAAACAAGTCTTAAGTAAAGTCCTTATATTTACTTCATCATTTACACACAAGCCTTGCAAAATCACTCCCTGACCAAAATATCCACAAGTGAGTTCCCTAATTGTTCTTGGATCTAGTGTATTGTGTGATTTATTTCAACAGAAACGTTGAATAATTTAGGCAACCCATGAAAGACTAGACTTTCTGTCCGACTGGTCTTGGGTTTTAAGGTTCCAGCTGTGGGAATCGGTGTTCAGTAAAAAATATGAGCCATAACATTGCACCTAGCTGAATTATCAGAGTTTGTCTGCAATGGGCCAGTTTGATGTTGCATTCATAAAGGCATTATGTGAACAGGGGAGTATTTCACACAAGCGTTAGGTTTCAATCCAATGCCGTGGGAAGACTAGGGATAAATTTGGCCTCCTATCAGTTGCATTACCATTTGGAAGCCCATTTGTCCCTCTTGAGCGCTCTTAGTACGATGTATGTAGCAGTAACAATTATGGATTTGAAGTTTTCTATCCATTTTTATAAGAAGAGTAGACAGATTGGGTCAGCCTGTGCATATTGGTAAGATTTTAAATCGTATTTAGTGGGAACCGTTTTGTATTTGGAAGCTCACTTCTTTCTTCGTCGAGCTGCTATTCTTTTCTTAAAAGTTGTGTGCTCACTGAATGTTTGTCGTCCATAATTTTACCCAAGAGGACAAATCTTGCAAAAGCATTCCCTTATAAATAGCGGTCGCGAGATACGCATGCCTTCATTTTGTTCATTAGCATGGCCGTGTGAGGTGATGTTGCTATACCCAAATTCAAGCCCACACAATGGATGGATTGCTAAAGAGTAAGGAATGGAAAATGCCATTTTGAACTTATCCAATTTCTCAATTTTTAGGCTGCCCTAAATGCAGTGTTAATCACGGGTGCATTAATATCGATAATGCATAGGTGACAACGTGCTTTGCAGAAAGCGGTCAGTGAAGTCTGCGCACTAAGAGTAGCCGATAAGTATGAAATGAACCAGTTCAGATGCCATTAATCAATCAGCGCTGGCAAAGTGCACAGCATGATGGGAAATGCAGGAATCAACTTTCAAGGAGTGATGATGGGACACTCGGGAGAAGTTTCAGCAATATCGCATTTTTCAGTAATTATTGTTAACTCGGCATTCTTACTTTCAGCGCGCAACCATATTTATGATCATGAAGTAACTGGGTGAAACGTAGCGCATCTTGAAATGGAGGAGATATTTGTTGATTTCCACAGCAACGGTAAGCAAAGTATTTTAATGGTATTTAACATTACAAAAATGTTTCTGGAAACAAGCAGTCTGTTCCAGAACCATGCAGTTGCATTTGTCCATCTTTCACACGAAACTCACAATTATCAAACTCTTATTGCTTATAAGCTCTCAAGCCCTGGCTTGCATAGAATATTCTTCATTTGTTAACTAAACTGGTGGCTATGATTGCAGGATAAGAGCAGACAAATAATCAACATATAAATCAAATTCATATACTCATTCCTAACCATCTCACTTGCTTGGCTAGCATTTCCGATTTAACTGCGTCAAGGATAATGGAGTGTTCAGGACCGCCAAAAATGCAACGCATTGACGCCTTCACTGAGTCTCATTGCGAAGTACCTCTTTTGTCAGACCTAATCGAACCGTTGTGGCAGTTGGGATTTAACTGTCACTGGCAAAAGTGACTTAGCTACAGGTGCATTTACAATTGGAATCTCAAAAAAATGATGAATCGGCCCAGTTAGGTGTCTTGGAGGGAACACAATCAGCTAACCTCAAGCTAATCATTGCTTACCTCTATTTAAGGATCAAATCCGTAGTGCCTTTGCGTGAAGGCACAACACACACACCGATTTGATAGCATAAAGTTAGCCAGGTCTCTCCCCCACGAAATTCATTGACATTTTGTTAGCAAGGTTAAATACATCTTCACAGATGCAAATATTTATTTGCTGATGTCTACGTAGTAATTTTACAGTAGCAACAAAGTCATGCGTTTTCTCAAGCCAACCTGACTAAGCTCTAGTCGACAGAACCGAATTGTTTGTAAATTTGTGAAATTACTGCATGCAACTAGCTGAACTGTTTACACTCTTCTGCGGTGAACATGCCCCCTACATTAGCAAATCAAACGTTTTTGGTTCAGAGCTGTTCTTCCTCCATTACCCTGGATTAAAGCCGAAAATCTAATTGCATATGGAGCACCGAGATTATGTCCAATCGAGAGTTACCAAACCAACGATGTAGCGCCCCTTGCTAGTCCCCACTCGTCATCCCCAATTCTTTCTAATTCTTCTTTTCCATCTCTACCGATTCCACTGTGGAGCAAATAAGGTACTTTGACGTCCACTGTTACCACTTTTGGCATGTAAGTAAAAGGCTTGTCTGCTCTACTGCTACATAGATCGTTTGTATTCAATAAATCAATTGAATGCATACGCATGGGTCACAGCATTTCACTGAATCAAAGCAATTAAATGTGACATGCCGTAATGCTTCATTGCCAACGCGTCGATAATGGCAAGTTAGCCAATCGTTGCATTTAAGATGAGTTGGGGACGAGAGTTTGCGCACATTACTGTGCCGCGGTCTTTTCTGTGAATGGTGCAGTCAAATATCTGGTCGGGCTAAGTCAAGTCGGCGTAATCTTCTGCATTCACTCCTTCTACCTCTCTTTCAGTGTCCCATGGCAACTACTATTTCTGCTGATTTATTATTAAACAAGCATTGCACCAATGGTTTTAAGACTCCAAATGAGGTTGTGGAAGCTGGCTCTGCAAATTGGTTAGTAAACATGGGTACTAGTTTCTATCTGCAAATATTAAAAGAAAAATACATTGATCAGACTAATAGACAAGATTAATTGTCGCCAAGCGTATCTAATGCAACTTACATCGACTGCATTAGGTGGAATGCAAGCCTTGCAGTTTTGAAATGGAGGCACGTAAGGTCAGCTTCCGTCCTCACAGCTCAGCAAATCGAATGACTACCACTGTATTTCTTTTACAAAAACGGAAGGCTTACATACACTGAACAGTAACCAAAGTAGGAGAAGATATATGCAAAGGCGTTTTACTATCTGCTTCTGGAATCACTGAGGTCATGGGTGAGGTAAATTTAATTGCCATGAGGCTGGTAATTCAAGGCTAAACAGGGTGACACACTATCAGCAAGAACCTGATAGGCCTGTGCAAGCGTTTTCACCGGTGTCTTTTGCTTAAGGCGTCCAATGGTTTAACATGTACCCGGCCCTAGCTGCCCATGTAGGTGTTGTACGCTCCATTCGGAAATCGTTTTGGAGCCCATACACTAGCTTGCCATTATAATATCACATCAAGAAGAGAGCATGCGCATTAGTGGTTTAAGTGAGATTTAAGTGCGCGGCAGTCGACCTCTTCGTTGTGCTTTCATATTCTCCACGTAAAATTAACGGTAAGATATGACGCATGTTGGCAGTGCCTGATTCATCTGCAGCTAGCCAGGTTTAAATGAGCTGCCGGGTGCAATGTTAAATGAGTGATGAGTAAAACCATCTACCTAAACAGTTAAACTCCATACTGAGCAGCAGCCCTCATGGGTTTATTCGTAGGCACGGTAAGGTGTTAGAGTCCGTGCTGTCTTTTCTACGTTCTTTGAGGATGCATACACACTGCTAACAACACGAAGAATTTAGATTTCGGAACACAACTATTTGGTTGAATCGAACCATGAGCAGGCTTGGAAACTAGGCGTGCATTTGTTTTGTCACAAAGTGGCGATTTGCAATTCTGACCTTGATTGACGGGGGGCAATGTTTTGGTGAAATGTCCCACACTCCTCGAGCGTCACATATCGGTGACCACGGAATTATCCGGAGGACTGGGAATATCTTATGAGTGATTCGCATTGTATATCGTGAAGTGAGCGCGATCAACAATCTAATGCGTCTGCTAACGGCGTGAGTGTGCATGAAGGCGATAAATCCTACGTGGGTAGTATGAGTGCACATCCCTTCCACAACCATTGCCTTTCGATACCAATAGCAATACTGGACCACGTTACGAATGCGTGGCTTGCCTTTTGACCAATGCGCCACTTTAGACTTTGCTCCATTCATTCGTTCTTTGCAGATGGCGCGGTCATCGCAGGAATTTGCTGTTCCAGACAGTTTGATTCCTCTTGTGAAGGAGGTGGTATGCGTCTAGGCGGATGCGAGATGAGCTACTGGTGTATAACTGACTCTATATAAGGAATCAGACTATTAAATTTGGTCTCAATATAGTGCCGCTTGCATACATTTTGGATTGGTTAAAATTGGGATAGCAATGTGTTAGAACCTGTGTATTTAAACATGGTAGCTAGACTTGGCCACACAAGTTCCACTTTTTGGCCAGAGGGATTTTGCGGATGACCACTCATACTATCAGAAGAGCGGGGTGAGACCTGCCTTCTCACTGGCAATAGTTAAGGCTCTTTCTTCCCCCTCTCTCTTCATCATTCTTCCTTTCTTGCCTCTATTTATTGTCTCGAATTCTCTCTATCCACCTGTTCTTCTCTTAATTTCTCTCTTCATTACCTAACCTTCAACTACTTACACCCTACTAGTAGATGCCTCTCTTGGTATTAAATTGCATACAATTTGAGTGTATCAAAGCAGAGTTCGAAAGGAACACACAATGTATTAGCGCGAGAGTTTTGAGTATGCTTTTCCCCTTTGCTCTTCCTTTTGAAAAAACAAGGCAACAAGGTCTTGAACAATCACTTTTCTCTTCCAACAGGGTGGTACCATCCAAAAGCCGGTGAAAGGTGGACGTGCGCACCAGGCGAGTTACGTGTCCTGCATCAGCGAGCATGGCATTCAACTGCAAGTGTGCTTGAGCGTGTTATATGAAAGGTTTTTTATGCAAATGTACAAGGGTATGCAATATCTTGACAGAGCTGTGCATTTACTCAATATCTTGTCAGTAGTGATATTCCACCTGCCTAGGTGGAGAAGATCTGGTCTGATCTGGCGATGGCAAATGGGACGAGTGCTGGAGTTCGACAATGCCACAATCATAAAAGGATCTCTGAAACTGTTTGCAGTTAGGAATCTATGGTTGCATACAACCTACCATTAGGAAGACCATTTTTAAAAAGTTGGAGGCTTGCCAATGTTTCGAACGCATTCGTTAGGTTGGTTAGTCGGTCAGACAAAGGATGGACGTCCTTGTCGTAATGGCTGCGATGCGCATGGAGCTTGTGGCACAGGCTGCATTGGTAAGGGAACGGTGTAAATAAGACCCATTTGGCCGCCAGTCCTGATTTCCCCCTGTTAAAGAGAAGGACTTAGTTTTTTTGCTAACTGGTGCGTGTGTGGGCTTGTGTTTTTGTGATAATAAAGGAGGAAGAAATCGAAGCGGTAATAGAGGATGAGAAAGGACGAAGACGTCTGCGGTGAATGGATGAATAATTAAAAAAAAGAAAGAGTAACGAAGAAGAGGAGGACAAGATCTCTACGGCGATAGAGTGAAAGAAAGAAATAGAGAATGGGGACGAGCGTTTGCCTGTGTGAATGAAGTTGAGGCAGGGAGGCAGGGATGGAGAATGAAGGAGGAGAGAATATCGGATTACTGGATGTTGAGGAAAAGGCAGTAGTGAATTTATATTCATGTGAGACCTTAAACAGTATCAGTGATAGGGATATTAAAGGGAGGGAAAGATAATGGTAAATTGTTAACAAAAGTGAGTGTCACGTATGTGTGACGGTGAGATGAAATTCAAAAATTACAAGGTAAAGCCCTGTGATAGGTGAGTGCTTACTAACTCATGATCCTGCCTATTTTAAAGGTGAGAGCAAAAGGTAAGCAAATAAGAAGATTCGCCAAAAATAAATGAATGGAGGATAAAATGCAGGGAGGTGTATAGTTTGCCACTTACAAAGACAATTAAAAAAAGAGGCAACAGAAGGTAGAAGAATATGATGCGCATGATAGAGTTAAGAAAAACAGCAGAAAGGAGGCAAGTGGTAGGTGAATAAACATGTGCGTCACGCATATGTGACGGTGGGAATGATGATGAAAGGCAAAAATAGTAGAGGAGAACTTGGTAGAGTCAAAGCATAAATAAAACAAAAAGTGTGTTTAACATCCTTTTATATAATTGTTTGGTTTGTTTTCTTGGTACAAACGAGATGTATTGAAATGAATTATTTGTGGCAGTACGGAGCATCGCTCAGTTATCTATAGTAGTGAAAGGCAAGGAGGAAGGAATTAAGGGACTGTCACCTTTCTCTTTTAACAAGCTGATTAAATCAAAAAAGCATAAGAAAAGGTGGATAAAAGCGAGAAAGAATAAGGGAAGGAAGGGATATTGAATGCAAGCGAGGTGATAGAGGTAGAAGGGAGAGTTAGTAGTCGTGATGGTGGTGAGTGGAAAAAGGTGAACATGGGATGACAAGTGACTAGGTAAGTCCACGTGAGTGAAAAGAAGAGAGCTAAAAAGAAAGAGAAAGGGAAAGTAACCTTGCTAGATGGTAAAAATGTGAATAACACTGTGCCGCCTATGTGTGACGATGGGAAGGTAGGTATTAGAAGGAGAGAACGCATTGAAATAGAAGTTGACAGGGCAAAGGATAAAACTAACAAAATGAAAAGTGCTAAAGAAACCTACTTGACAAGTGATTTTAAATCATACCAAATTAAAATTTGCTATCAAATGTGAAGTAATGGAGAGGGAGATGAGAGGGGATGAGAGAGTGAGTGGCTGCTTTGTGTTAATTGAAAGGGCAGTAGTGGTAGTAGTGAACACTGAAATGGCCTCAAATAACCGTAAATCTGCATTTTTTGCAGCGTAAAGAGACCAGGTGAAATTTGAATCTAAAAAAAACCGATGCCTAGGGCGCCAAAATGACGCCAAAGGATGTCCGCGGCTATAAACTTACGCTAACTAACTTTAAAATGAGGCCTGACCCCAAAAATGTGTTCCGGTGGGCGGTTTGGCTGGTGGGTCATTTGAACCTGACTGGCTTGCCATCGAAAGTGACTGCGACTGCAGATGACTCAGGTACTGCCAACATCGTCACATCTTACTGGTCGACTATTGCACTCTCTCGATGGTGTGATATAATGGCGGCAAGAACATAAAACACTTACATGGGCAGGTGAGCCAGGTACATGTGAAAATATTGGACGTCTCAAGCAAACGAACAACCAGCGAACCCACATTCGCAGGTCTAATAGGTTTCTACTAAAAATGCCTCGCTGTGTTTAGTATTTGAAAGGTCAATCTCATGGCAATGACACCTGCCTCATCCATGTCCTCGGTGATTATAGAGGGAAGTGCAAAGCACAGGCGGCTAACACGATTAGGCCATGTTTTGTCAATATATTGATGTTCGGCACAGACTACCCAAAATTGTGCAAAAGTAAGGGTCCTAATATCAGAGGTTCATTTAACCACGCACCACCTTTTGCACCTCAATGGCACTCATGCGATTTGAGGCTAGCTTTGGCTTCAATTTGAAATCTGATTATGATTGCGACTGCGGATCATAACTCGTAACACTCTCCGATCTCAAGTTGATGTACTCTCGGTTATACAACACTTAGAGAGCATAAAGTCAGTCACTGGAAAGAAAAATCGAATTTGTCCAATTTGAAAATCGACATTCCTTAGTCTTCAACGTAAACTCAGCGTGTGTACTGACCACTGTAAAGCGGTGAGTAAATTCACAACTCAAATTCGATGTTGAGAGCTTATCAATAAGGGTTGAGGAAGAAAAAAAGGTGTCTCAGTGCTTGTAATTACATGCCACCAGATACCTTGCGTAGGATTACGCGATCCACAGGAAAGCAGACGAAGTCAGGAATATCTAGTCGCAAAGTCAAGCATCCTTTCTGACCGATTATTTTAGTCAGATAATGCAAGCGGACAGCCTTTGATGCATCAAATTTGTGTTTCAAAATTTTAAATAATGCTGAGTGATTATGGTACCATTATAATCTACGCAGACGTCTCCACGAAGAGTTTTTGCACAGGGCTAATATATTACCCCTTTTATGTTGTTCCGAACCGACCCACTGCATTGATAAAAGGTGTAGACTTCTGCAAGTACCATTGCATAATATTTATATTCAAAGCTTTTTACATCGTAATACATGCCTTCATAGACCAGCTAGTGGAGGATGTGCGTAAGCCTGTAAGGCTCTCCTTCTTCTCCGCACGATATGGAGACAGGCCCACTGCACCATCTCTACTAAAGTGATCGTCCATTTGTTTTGCCTCCGTTTGCACCAAATGCGAAAAGTATTCCATGAATTGGAAAAGATGGGGAATCCGAAACCACCCACGGCCTCGATTATCTTTTGCATGCAGTCCAAGTTTGGACAGAGATCTGAGGCTTGCCACATCGAGCCCGTCACTACCAACATTTGCTTTGACGTGAAGACATCGGCTATGGCATTCAGGTGTCCACAATCCCGATGTTCTAAATCCGGATAATCGAGATACAAGATGACACAGTCACAATCGCTCAGCTGCACCCCTTCTCCTCCTTCTCCACCTTCTTCGGACCATTCAAACATGTCTAGTACGATGCCACCTGTCGTCCTTAAAAATGGATCCCACTGGTTTGAAAAGTTGGGAACATCTGTAGACACGTATAAGAAGAGACGGGTGGAGAAAGCAGAATCCATTACCGGCAAGTTGCACCTGTATCGTTTCATCCCATATGGCGACGTTCTCATGCAGAGATATGGCGTGGTGATCAAACAGCTAATCGGAAATTGTGCATCAGCAGGAATCACTCTCGATGCGAAGTCACGAAAGGACTCCTCTACTTCATTGTAGTAATGTCTTGCGAGATGAAAATAACGAGGGTTTTTCTCCGCATTTGCAGGGAAAAGTATCCTGCAGAGGTGTAAGTCCAGCCATTTAATGTCCTTTACACTGTGGTGGAAACTGAAAATTTGAATGGGAAGGTCTTGATTTAGTCGCTCATCTGTTGATTCCTCCTAATCCAGAAATATTAATGGTAAATTATAGCAGCGTTCGGAGAGGATATGAAGACATGCAACGGATGTAGAGTTAATGAAACCCACCTGAGACATTACGACGCAAAATCTAATGTAAACTATTCAAGTGAAGCCTCTTTTATGCGACAAGTGATCATCATTCAATTCCAATCGCTTCTCTCATGCAGTCAATTAGCAAAGCCTAACGACCAAATAAGACTCTCTGGTGCTACTCAGATCTGCTTTGGAGGATGTGTGCGAGTCCCAGTGGCACATTCTTGATATTTATGGCGATATCATGCTGACTTATTCATCACTAGTAGAAAAACTGCCAGATTTTAGAACGTGATTTTAGAGTATAATGCATTAAGATATTAACGTGTCTTGTTCCGTGACGTGACGTGGACAGGTATATGTACGCATCTTTAAGATGTTGGCTAAACTAATAACCTAGGCACAATGGTAGGCGCTTCTTAGCTACTAAATGCAATGAGCAACCTGCGATTGGCACTTTTAGCTTTTATTGAGAAGAGGTGTAGGTGCATAAGTTAAATAAGTCGAGTGATTATAGATGTCAGAGGATAGGTGCAGTCCACTCCGAAAATTCGTTTAAAAAGACGTGGTTATTTGCACAGAGGTAGTTGTGATTGATTGGCACTTTAAGTCATTTAACGGGGTCTTGTAAAGTTTCCTCTTCCAAAACTTTAGGAGTAACATCTATGGACAAGGATGTCGCATTGTTTTGGAGATTCGGTATGTAAATTATGAAGAGAACCACCTGTCGGACTGGTATGTTTTTCGTCTTCACGAATTTGAAGGCGCTCCTTTGTGCATACCTTGCGAATTCACTTTTCGCATTCGAAGATTTCTTTACCCACTCGCCACGCTTCCCAAACATTAAGTCTGACAACAAGACCAAACTACTGCAATGGATAGAATTTGCTTTCACAAATAGTCGCGCATTGATAGAATTTGCGCAAAATTAGCATGTTCATTTTGTGTACTAAATCAATCATTCTTCTACCGCTGCCTTCCTGTAAACCTATACACACTGTCTACAAGCGTTACTGAAGTGAGGCTGGTTTGTATTCAGTAAAACAGAGTGCTGTGGAACCTGAGCGAATGCCCAAAACCTGACCATGCACTTCAATTGAATTTCTTAAAAGACCATCTATTGTGTTCAGTTTAGCATCAAAGCAGATGCAAGTGACGAATGCAAAATTATATTTTGCTTTTCAAACATAATCCTATTTGCACACTGTATTCCATTCTCTGGGTGCTCATGTCAGTGTTGTTACCGTTGCAGCCCTCGAACACCCATCTTAATTTAGCATGCCAATTTCGTGAATGAGTGTTTGCATTGATCCGCATTTGGGGCAACAAGTGTAAAAGCCTCATTTCATGTTCTCATTTCCTGCGATGGTAGCTAATCGAAGTTAAGGCCTTTCTGAATAGTCATATGGTAATCAAGTTCTTTATTATGCTTGCCTAGAACTGCGGCAAGTTGAACGCAGTGATGCTGCTACCGTAAGCAAACCTGTGTTGAACCTGCACTAATTTGCTTTTGGTAGTACTTAGCATGCTTAGTGGTATGCAAGAAACGGTGTTAAAGGCTCCGTGCAATGTCAGTGGTGCTAGTGGGGTAAATGAGTTATCTAAGCTGTTTCCACCAACCACGATTCGGACGCGCCGTCAAATGACCCGTCCTTCTTAGCTTAATTGGATCAAACTTTGCAAACGGCAGGCCGCATTGCAATGGACACATGAATGGCCTAAAGATGTTGAAGAAAAGTGGAAAGATTACGGTTAAATGCACATGACTGTGCCTTTTTTGGCTTTAAATATCAGAGTTCAGTTGCTGCAAGCATTAGTTGCAACAGGCGGAATGGCGCAGAAGGGATTTCCGATATAATATTTGGATTGCGTGTCAATAATGTCCTTCATTGTAGCCGTTCCCCGCTTTCTCCTTCTTTTGACGGCATCAATTGATCGGTAAGTCCGATGCAGCGAATTTCGAATCAGTGGGAGAAGCAACTGTGCAAAAATAAGAAGTGGGGCATCAAGCACTCGAACATGCCCGTGCTGAAACGATCCTTGACACCACTTAATGTATTCCTTATAGCTCCGGCGATAAATTATTGCTTGATTTCCTTCATAAACACTCACGTTGCATTAATACAGTGAGTGCACTCAGGACAAAGTTAGGGATACTAAGACATTGATGCTGTTTTGCATATCAGGGCGTTTAGCTAAGCAGGCATTGCAAGAACCCTTCCCATGGTCAACTATTATTCGTCCCTTCCAATACCCACCTGATCATTGAGTAAGAGATGGTGTGACAGTGAGAATCGAACTTTGCTAATGTCTGGTACTTTTTGCAGAAAGGATTGTTCGCAATGCTTATATGACTCGATGAGTCCGTTCAATTACGTGCTTGATTTGGCATTAGGGCACCTCCATGTTTATCTACTCACCTTCAGGTTGGATAATCATGGGCAAGTCTTCTGCTAGTGAGCCACTGCCTTTACTGAGACCCTTGCTTTCTCCTTTAGACTTACCTTATTTTGCCGTTTAGCATCCGGATTCGTCGTCGCACTGTGGGCGATGTTATTTGGGTGTTAGGACTACTGCGATGGAAGCTTTACTGGAGAGTCAACCTTGATGATGTAACCCGGAGATACCGGGCACGCTGATTAATGAAATCTAATATAGCCCCCCGACATGCAGGCAGAATTTTACAGAGGGCCACAGGCAGCCGATAAATTTAATAAAATCCAGCTTGCAGTGCCCATATTACAACCCAAGAACCAAACATGCAATTGTTCTATCTTGGAAAACACGTGTCTGAGTAAAGGTTCGCATGGGGCAAAAAAGATTGCCCATTGTTTGAAGCTACAGCAATGACAAGTCCATACTGTCTTGTTGTCGAAAACAGCCGTGAGGCTAATAAAATGTGAAGGCTTCCAACAAAACGCAATGGATGCTTACCGATCTTATGCAAGCATTGCGCTCCTCTTCCGCCTTGGCCTAAACAGTTCGTCGTAAACATCTGTAAAGCAGGAAACATTAAAACATGAGAAAGCAACCATGACAAAGTAAGCCCACTAAGCAGACGGATTCACACAGGCATGGCATAACCGAAGGTAGTCTTATAGTGACTCCCACGCCAGGTAATGCAGGCAACGTTCCGTGCAGTAGTGACGCGTTTCGCCACGGATCGTAAGCTGTGCTGCAATGTAATGCATGGCATAAACTGAAGGCATTTGCGCATACGCGCCAAGAGCATTGCAGAGTGGCGAAACAAACAAAGTTGGCCTGTTTAGATAAGCTGTGAATCACAATCACTAGAGATAGAACAGTTCGGCACTGTGATAAGGCACTTGCCAAAAACTAGAACACACCGATTAACAACTCAATGCAATAAAACATTGTAGCTCGATTTGTAGCGAATGCCGAGACAATTTCCAACGCCACCTTTGGCCTTAATGCTAAGTGTGCATCTTCAAGGATAATAGCATGAATAAAATGCGTGACCATTTATTATGACCGAACGACAGTGAAACATTCGGTTACCGAAGTGCATTCTACCTTGACGCGAAAGCACTGCAGCACAGCCCCGTAAATGGCATGTTGTTGCGAATGGATATGGAGTACTATCCAGCCCATCTCTGACTGCGTCCGTCTACGCGACGGTGTAGTCGTACTGGCACCAAGCCACCCCAATCAAGTGCCTGCAAGAACACCGGCAGACTTCTTGCCACAAGGCGATCATTGCGATCGAAGCAATAGTCCACAGAACTCTAGGCGGATTTACGAATTCTAATGACGTGTAATGCATTCACGTGACTTAACTATCAAATTCAATGCAATGAATATTAAAATAACTTAGTCACTAGGCTTGCATTTCTCCATGTTTTAGCGCGGAAAATACCATTACAAATGAAAGTATGGAGCTACGCATTGTAACCACATGCACTGGCTTACCAGTGCATTAACTATCATGTTGCATTTAAAAATGCTGCTCTAATCCCCCATTGGTTCTACCGCCACATTGCAGAACGAGTTGTGATTTAGCTTGTAGATCAGCAATGGAAAAAGGTCGACAGAGTAGCTAGCTTAATTAGGTCCGCGCTGCGTTAACATAGGATTGTAACAGTCCAAGCCTAAGTTACTGCGATGAGACGTTTCCTGTCCTGGATGGGCAACGATTGTGGCAGTCGGGCAGGTCCCATTCAAACCTTTCCCCTGCCAATGCAATCTGTGCTACAATCTCTACGTGCATCGCAGCCATTACGACAAGGATGTCCATCCAACCAAAATACGCATAGTCTCATTAGTTGCGTCTGATCGGTTAACCAGCCTGACGAATGCATTTGAAATATTGGCAGGCATCCAACTTTTGTAGAAATTGTCTTCTCAGTAGTAAGTTCTATGCAACCATAGATTCCTAACTGCAAACAGTTTCAGGGATCCTTTTATGATTGTGACATTGTCGAACTCTAGCACTCGTCTCATTTGCCATCACCAGATCAGACCAGGTCTTCTCCACCTAGGCAAATGGAATGTCGCTGCTGACAAGATATTGAGAAGACGCACAACTCTGTCAAGATATTGGCATACCCTTATAAGTTTGCATTAAATATTTCATATGACACGCTCAAACGCACTTGCAGTTGAATGTGGTGCCTGCTGACGCAGGACTCGACGTGGTCGGCTCTATTCAGATAATCGACATACAACTCGTCTGGTGCGCACTCCTACATTTCATCGGCTTTTGGGGTGGCACCACCCTGCAGAAAGAGAAAGGTGATTGTTCAATGCCTTATTGTCATGCTTATTTTAAAATGGGATAGCAGAAGGCAAAAGATTATTCAAAGACCAACACACCAACGCATTGTGTGTTTCTTTTAGCCTCTGCTTTGCTTGCAATTTATTACCGACAGAGGCATCTACTGGTGGACTCTAAATCGTTATAGGTAAGGAAATGAAGAGAGAGATCAAGAAAAGGAAAGGCAGAACGAAAGAAGTTAAAAGAAGTCACGCAATCGTAAAGTGGGGCAGTACTAGTATCGAAAGGTAATGGTTGTAAAAGGGTTGTGCACCCATGCTACCCACGTAGGCTTTACCGCCTTCATGCACACCCACGCCGTTAGTAGACGTATTAGATTGTCGATCGCGCTCACTTTGCGACATGGATTCAAGTCACTCATTTACAAGACATTCCTTGTCCTCCAGGTAATTCCGTGGTCACCGATGTGTGACCTTCGAGCATTGCGGACTATTTCACTAAAATTGGGTCCCAAATTAATCAAGTTCAGCGTTGCCAATCGTCTTCTTATGACAAAACGAATGCTCACTGCCACTGCTTAGGAGGCTGATAATGCATGCCCAGTCACCAAACTTGCCCATGCTTCGGTTTAACCAAGTAATTGTTTTCCGAAATCCAAATTCTTCGTGTTGTTGTTAGTGCGTATTTACCCTCAGAGAACGTAGAAAAGACAGCACGGTTTCTGAGACCTTACCGTGTGAATGAATAAACCCATGAGTGCTGCTGCTCAGTTGGGAGTTTAGCTGTTTAGGTGGATGGTTCTGCTAGTCAGTCATTTAACATTTTAGCCGACAGGTCATTTAAACCTGACCAGCTTCAGATGAACCAGGCACTGCCAACATGCTTCACATCTTGTTAGTGGTTATACATGAAGAATATGATAGCACAATAAAGTGGTCGACTATCACGTTCTTAGCTCCCATCTAAACCACTAATGAGCATGCTCTCCTGATGATGTGACATTATAATGGCAAGCTGGTGCATGGGCTCTGAAGTCAGTTTCGAATGGGACATACATTACTTACATGGGCAACTGAGCCAAGTACATGTTAAAATAATGGACATCTCAAGCAGAAGCAACTAACGAACCCACTCACATAGGCTTATCAGGTTCCTGCTAACAGTAAGTCACCCTGTGTAGCGTTAAAATACCAGTCTAATGGTAATTGAACCATTAATCAGTGAGTTTTCGGTTTAAATTACTTAAGAGTGCAAAATATAGGGACCCCAACATCAAAGGTTATAAATCATGCACCACCTTTTTCATCTCACTGACACCCACATGATTTGAGGTTAGCTTTGGCCTAGACTCAAAGCCTGACGGTGATTGCGACTGCGGATTGTATCTCGTTACACACCCATCTCAAGTTGATGCTCTCACGTTTAAACAATGGCTAGAGAGCGCTAAGTTACTCGCTTGAAAGAAAAATCAACGAAGTCTAATTATAGATTCTACATTCCTTAGTCTGCGACGTGAAATTAGCGCGTATACTGACCAATGTGAGGCGGTGAGTAAATTCACAACTCGGATTCGATGTGGGAGGTTAGCAGCTAGGGTTGAGGCAGAAAAGTGTGTCTCGGTGTCTGCGAGTACACGCCACCGGATGTCACGTGTGTGATGGGGCGGTTCACGGAAAAACAGACAAAGTCTGGAATGTCTAATCGCGAGATCAGGCATCCTTTCTGACCGACTGGTTAGGTCTCATAATGCAGGCGAACTGCCTTTGTTGCATCAAATTTGCAAATCAGAATTACCGGTTCTTCGAGAACTCTTATTTCCTAACTAAATTGTTAAATGTTGAGAGATAAAGTTATCATTATAGCCCGCGGAAACGCCTCTACAAAGGTAAGAGTACTGAGCTAATATATTTTCTACGGCTTGACAATTTCAAATCACTTTTATTTTGTTCCCAATCCACCCACTGCATTAAAAAGTGTAAATCCTTTCAAGTATTACTGTATACTGTTTATTATGAAAGCTATTAAGCACTTTATCGAATGCCGTCATAGACCGACTAATCATGAGCATGCTTGAGCTATAATGCATGGAGACAGGTCCACTGTACCATCTCCACTAAGTTGATCGTCCAATTGTTTTGCCACCTGTTGCACCAAACGCGACAACCATCAGGTAGGTTGGAGAAAGGAACAAAGCGAAAAACACCAATGGCCCTGAACATCTTTCGCATGCAGTCCAAGTTGGAATGAAGAACTAACGCCTGCCATATCGAGCCTGTCACAACAAGAGTTTGCTTCGATGTGAGATCATCAGCCAGGGCATTCAGGTACCCACAATCCCGATGTTTAAAATCAGGACAATCAAGATATAAAATTACACAGTCATAACCGCTCAGCTGCACCCGTTCTCTTCCTTCCCCACCTTTTCCAGACTATTTACACGTGTCCAGTACGGTGCCACCTGCTGTCCTCAAGAATGGATCCCACTGGTTTGAAAAGTTAGGAACATTCGTAGACACGTCCAAGCGGAGAAGAGTAGGGGAGGCGCAATGCAGTACCGGCAAGTCGCATTTGTAGCGTCTCATCCTTCATGGCTACAGCCTTGTGTAACGACATGGAGTGGTGATTAAACAGCTAATCGTAGCTTGTGCACTGAAAGGAAAATCACTCAAAGCAAGGCTACGAAATAAATCATCTGCGTTATCGTAATACCATCTTGCATGATCAAAACCATGAGGGTTTCCCTCCGCGTTTGTAGAAAAAAGCAACCTACAGAGGTATCCGTCCAGCCATTTCACGTCCTTCGCGCTGTGGCGGATACTAAGAGTTTGAATAGGAAGGACGTGATCTAGTCGCTCATCTGTTGATTCCTCCTAAAACAGAGCACTTCATGTTGAAATTCAGCAACTTTTGGAGAGGATCTTGGCGTGAAAGGGATTTAATAAAGTCATGCAACAGACGAAGATTTAAGTAAACCCAACTGAAGCATTACCACGCAAACCCGATATAAACTATTCGAATGAAGCCTCTTTTATGCAACCAGCAATCGGCATTCACTTTCAATCACTCATCTCCGTCAGCAGAGCCCAACGACCAACTACGATTCTCAGGTGTTACTTAGATCTGCTTGGAAGGATGTGTGTAAGTCCTATCGGCACATTCTTTTAATTTGTTATTATACTAGGTTGACTTTTACGCCACTAATGAAAAACCTGCCAGATTTTTGAATGTGGTTTTCGGGGCATAATGCAATAAATATTAAAGTGCCCTGTGATGTGACGTGACTTAACCATGTATGCGTAAGCCTCTACATGATGCTGGCTTAACTAACACAGATTGTAAAGTGTGTGCCTTTGCTTCGCTTTTGAAAATAGGGGAACATTACCATGCCTTGCTATTCCTAGCTTGGTCTTGTTTAAATAAATCAACTCAATGCAGGTGGTGTGGCTGTATGTTAAGTCTTGGTGGGTAGCAGAGAGCCTAGGATGTCTGTGCTTCCTAGTTCTCTTCGATATCTTGTAAGAGTTGGCTGCGATGCTCTAAAACTGTTACGGGGAGCGCGATTTCGGCAGATTGCATAAGCAAAGTGGATGCGTGCTGCCAGTGCCTTTGGCGCCATGTATACAACCTTCTTCTTTCGCTTGCATGTAACTTTTGCAAAACCGTCTGTACAAATGAGTTGGGGCCGCGGGGACGTTAAGCGACTAAACGCCTTCATGACTTAGAAAGAGTTGAACCTCCAGGCCAAGAGTTCGCCATTATCATCATTTAGATTGCCTGTCATAAGCCGCAAGTTTATTGGTTCTTTTGTGAGATTTTAGGCGGGTGTAAGAAAACTCTAGCAGGCCAGAGACATGTCGGTATTCTGTGTATCGAACATAGCAGAAAAGATCATAAAGTTAAAAAGAAGACGTGATGTTGGGATTAGTGACCTCTTTTACATAAAAATATTTAAAGAACTAAAAGGGATCTGACCCATAAAGCCAATGTGTCAGGCCGCGAAGACAAAGTGTCATTAGCGGCAATGCAGTCCATTCGAAGTGTATCGCATCCATTTTCTTTTCTGCTCTTTTCTTACTGGTGATTACAAATCCATTTTTGTGTATCAACCTTGGCAACAGCAAGACAAAGGCAGAAACGATCTAAAATATTTTTTTTTCTTTCAGAACGCAGTCATGGTGTTCTTGCTTACCTACACCTTTCCGCCAAATCTGGATCAGCAAATGGCTGCGACAACTGCTTACAGAAGCACCAAGCTCATGCCAGACCCTACCCTTACACCGCTTAGATCCGTATCATGCTACATGAATTGGCATGGCTTTTGTTGTTCATAATTTGAGAGCACAGAGGCACACAGGACGCGGTTTTTGTGCCCTACTTTTGGGTGCCTGAAGAGATGTGTGGCATCGGGAGGAGGCCAGATCTACCCACACTGCATTAGTAGAGTTAACTCGAATCGGAGCTACTTGGTCTCTCCCTCTATGGTGCAGGCACTTAGATGGGGTTCGTCAATTGCCGTAGGGTGATGGGGTGAGGTGCGGTGTGCTGCTCACACTTTGGTGGCATGTAGTCATGTTTAACGGGTCTCACTTCCATGTGTGTGACTGTTGAAAGGTGGCACAGTTACGAAAAATTATGGCACACGATCACAAGCTGTGTGACAGCTTTGTAGATAATGAGCGCGATGTGCAGCGGTATCACAAGTCACGCAGTTGCGGTAGATTGAGGTACCGCCTACAAAAATAGATCGCATTTTCGCTGTCAATATCACCAATGTCACTTTGATGCGTAAAATGCAGGACATTGAAATAACACTTTCCTCGTTTAGTCAGACTTACTTACCTGATGTCGGTGCACAATAATTACCTGCCAAAAGGGCGACTAATTTGCTGGGAGTATTGGAGGGTAAATGTGACAGGACAGGAAGAGCGGACCACAAGGGGACCAAATAACCAAAATACTGGAGAAGAGAAGGAATGAGTGATGATGACCTTTACATAGGACTAACGAAACACTGACCATTACCGTCTTCAGTGCTACTTATGAGCGATTCTCACCATGATTTTAATGACTAGCTTTAAAAGCGTTTGTGCCCCAATCAAAAGATTTTATGATGCTTATGCAAGAAGCTAGTTCGAATGTGTTTTGTAGCTACATCTATTACCCAATTTCATTATTTAATTAGCAGCAGTGCCAGAATTCACCCAATGATGCTCATATGTTGCCGTTGTCAAGCGAACAGCGATGCAAACACACCAAACTACTGGATTGGAGTCCCACCTGGAGTGTCGTACTATTGTGAATTAAGTAGGCAGGATGATGATGTTTTACCGCCAGATTGAACTACTGGTGGGAAAAAACTGGATTTTCTATTCAGTTCAAAAGACTTCGGTCAAACTCAACCTCCTCTTGGCCTCTCATTCATCGTGGTTGTGCTCTTTCTCGTTAACGTGGCGCCACCCCGTTCCTCTGTAGTTGTCCCCGTCTTCCATGTGGCGGCATTTCTTCTACTGCTCGTTATGTTACCACTTTACACAGGTGGCAGATAAGCAAGTCTGACTCCTTGGCTTAACTACTAGAGGAGAAGGCCAGTTGTAGCAGATGGTTCAATCGGCGAAGCCTGTCGGTCAGGTGAGGGGTGAAAATGATGTCGGCATTCAGCAAACCTCCTTATGCTCCTTTACCTGTAATGGAGGCTGCTCGCACTTGCAGCATAATGAGGCTGCTGAAGCTAAGCAACAGACAGGAATTCAATGTCTTCACGTCTCGATCGGCTTAATAAAGCCTAGACAAGCAGTTCGGTGGCAGTGAAGTAAGAGCAGATTAAACGCGAAATGTCCACTTCATTCGCTTTTGAGCAACAGCTTCTGCTAATGTTGACTTGCTTAGTAATCTGGTGGAGGATTCAGTGTCTTCTTGAATCAGGATTCACACTCGATTGCCGCTACTTTAGGGTCCGCTAGGTCGACGTCAAGGACTTGGTAGTTGCCAACATAATGGTGGCAGGAACAGTCGGTGCAGCTGCGAACCAATCACGGACCACGCATATCCCTGCTCAAAAAAGAGCATGAAGTATCAACAAAACGTATCTCTCCTAAGAATAGCATCCTATTGCCTATTGGGAGGAGTACACAAGCTCAGGTGCGCCGGTAGGGGAGCGCATTGCAATCCATCCACCAAACGGAAGAGAATAGTGCCTTGTTAATTGATGTAGGCGTCAAACAAACCTCCGGAGATTGCTGGAGGCTCCATGTCTGGCAGACTCATTTAATTTGTGTGGTAAGTTAAAGACTGCTGCTTGTGCCAACGATCAAAGCAGTCTATTTGTTCGCGAAGCAGACTGTACTATCGGTAGTCGTTTTGTTTTTCGTTAAGAAGGAAATGACTGACCTCCGTTGGCCTACTGCTTTCCTCATTGTTGTTGTCCTAGGTAGTCGATGAGGGATGATTGCGTGTTTGCGCGCGTGTAGTTCTTAAACGAGGATATTTTTGCTATTGCGCTTCGTCGATTGTCACAGCGGACGGTTTGGGTGCCTTTACCAACCCTCTTTGTTGACTGAGGCAACCCATATATTCATTTTTGCAATAAACGATACCAATTTTTGATGTTGCTGCTATCATTCGCCATGCTGTTGGCAAAAGCCCTTTCTTCTCTATCTCCTTCTATGTACTGCGCGTCGATCTGCCTATCTAGCTATCTACATCTACACCAACCGACTTGCCTACCTCTGGGTCTCTTGATGCATCTATTCAACTCAGAATTACCTCCCTCTTTAACCATACGTCCATCATACCACTCCATTTCACCTCATCGGGTGCATGAGTTGTGTCCTCGGAATGTATACGCCATCCACTAGTCTACTGTCCCCACGGCTTCTCAAAATTGCTGCACTCTCGCGAGTCTGAAATGCTTAGACCTTGGATTCCCCAAAATAGACACCCTTTTGCCCTCCCTTCTTCCTTTCTTTTTCATCTTACTCTCCCCAATTGCCTTCGTGGCAGGTGTACTTGGTGTCCGGCGCTGCTGTTGCTATTGCTAAAAGCGCCTTAACAGTCATAGAGTTTGATTTTATATGCTGCAAAACATTTTACTCTTCACCTCCACGCCATGTCCTTATATCGACTAACTTTAAGTGCTGTCATCACTAAGTCGACGAGTATGTGGATGGGTGGAGGAGTCCTGTTGAGACATTAAAAACTACCCCGATGTAAGCATAGGCGGTCTTCGTGTACTTTTTTTCTGCATAGTGGCCTCATCCGGGGTTAGTGGCTGCATTGGCTAAGTAATCCACAGCCTCAATCCTCTAACAGAAACGACGATATTAATTACCTTGAAATCCAAAAATAGTCTTGCTAACAATGGCCTGGCGATAAGGAACACACGTCGTGTGTAACAGCAAAAAGCAGCTCCTGTCAAAAAAATTGTAATGTAGACACCCAAGGATAATCAGGAGGAGAGCCGCAGTCGGAGAACTAACGAACACTAGCATGACTAGTACAGCTACCACCTTGCCCAGAGGAACCAACTCAGGTGAAGTATTTGGGAGCAGGAGGCCTTATCATGCCTTTAAAAGCAGTGACCGCACTTGTGTAGCATCTTCTGCCACTAGATTGCCCAATCATAACGATGATTGGTGTTGATGGAGACACGGCTGTGGCGAAAGGCTCCGCATCCTCCCAGTGCCACACTCCGATGACTATTACGAGGTCCCATCCTGTGGAGGGGTTGGCAATATCTACTCTATGGCCACCATGCAGATGACGCACACACACATCACCTCCCACAGAAATTAAGCTCGTCATGGCATGTAGAATGATGACGATGCTATGCTGCCTGGTATAGGTCAGTTAAATCAATTCACAAAAGCGCAAACGCATGACAACCACCTATTCTCAAAAGAGAAGGAACAAGTGTGCTCCTCCAGGGTAATAGCAGCCTCACAAATTTATTAGAGGTGGATGCACAATGTTACAACTATGTGCATTAGCTACCAACTCAGCTTTGACTTTAAATGGTATCCACCTTTTACTGCAATGACATCCAGGCAACGGTTTATGACACATTTGCACATCGACGTTGAAACTATCCATTTCCAGTGCTATCTTGAGTCGGAAGGGAAAAGACTTTTTATGATCGCTGGACCTCAATCGCTGGTAAAACAAGCTATACGCACAGTCGAGCTCGCCAAACACCAATTCGGCTTCGACCTTGAAGGCACTAGCGACACGACTAATAAAAATAAAATGATGATAAAGGAAAGCTAAACGAATCTGTCGAATAATATAGAAGCTACAATAAATCAGTAGCTAATGTGGGTTTCAGCAGACTTTATAAAACAATATTGTCATAATCTAAATCGTGCGATCAGTTAAACATACCACTACGCGAATGTAGCAAATTTGTGTTACTATTCAAATTACGCACACTTTTATTTTATGATTTCCGTAATGTTATTTTCACCTATGCTTATTAAGTGTTTTACTTCGTTTGCAATTTTAGCCTCTTAATTTGCTACAAAAGACAAAAATAATAGAACTGCCTGGACATTAACTTACAGATGCATTTAAATCACCTTTAGAAACTTTGTAGGCGCTCCAGCGTTGCCGAATTATTTGGTTACTTGTGATTCTTTTCGCGGTTGAGACAGACCCGTACTCATAAACACATTAGCCTCTAAACATCAGATTTTTTGTAGCATGAAAGCAAAAATGTTCCCTCTTGTTACGATTTGCATTGATTTTTAAAATTAACAGTTGTTGCTGCTTTAACTGGGCAATCAATCAACTGCGCCACGCATATATGATGCAGGTCAATTCGTAGACGATAAAGATTGGTCAAGCTAGGATGCGCAACAGCAGCATTAAATAAGACTTACATAAATGGCTAAAGCTATAATTTTTATATTGTGCTGGCAGCATTTTTCTGAACCCTTTGTGGTGCAGCAGCTGTGCGACGGACGCTTGGAGGCACCCCTTTTGATAATAATGCGAGATCACCAGTTTCTCCTCAGGTTGCAGTTTTGCTTCGGCGATACGGCCTGAAGGTGGGGTTGGTGGCTATTTTCTACCTCTGTGCCTCAAAGGAACTGGTCATGGATTTTAGAGACCCTACGGACAGAATAGATAAATTTGACGGAGCTGGGTTGCGGGTCGCACTGTAGTCCATTTTTTACATCAACACATCTTTCATTAGTAATGACAAGTTTACTTTAAAACGTAGGTAACGAATCATAAAAGCACACTCGCTGCGTCACTATTGGTTCTACAAATAAAAGGATTGATTGAATGGCCATATGGGTGAGGCGGTATGTAATCCAGGGGTCAAAATAAGCCAAACTGATAAAATTTCAGCCCTAACGATGAAGGACTCAGGTGACGCTGCAAAGTTCCTTTAAATTTGTGCGCGTCCAAGCTTTTCAATGGCCACACAAAGGCTCCGCTCAAAATGAGGGGGTCGAGACATCCGAAGTATGTCATCCAAGCACCAGTTTCGCTGCCGGTCGTCCAGCCTTCGTCAATCTGTCAAGTCAATGATCTCAGCCATCCTTATAGCCTCCTTGTCAGGTAGTGCTCAGAGGATTCGGACCACTCCACTAGGATGCCACTGGATAGTTGTGCTTTTCAAGATGTATGCGACTGAATCCTCAACTTTTTATGTCATGGTTATAAAAATGCGTCTATTCTGCAATCCATTATTATCACACATGTGTGACGTGCGGGATCTACCAGTTTAAATAGCTAGCAATGACACTGCCATGCTCATGAGCGCTATGTAAAGCAGCATTGACCGTGCATAGTGGAATAATGCCAGAAATTTGTCAATAACCCCACGTTGTTGTGGTAATCGACGTGGACATGAAAGTAAGGAAATATGAAGGGGAATGCAAAGGCGTCAACTGGAAGAATGCAACGTGACACAAGCATTGACAGACAGTAGCATATTTAATTTCTGTAGGATTTGCCAACGCTTAAACAAGAGAAGTTGTTTACGCGTTAGCAAATGCACCTCAAATTGCAATTCGTAAACTTCATTTTCTCTCAACAATCCAATGTCAGTAAGCACGACGTTGGATTGCTGATACCAGGACAAGTAGAAGTGGGCCTGCAGAGCCGCATGAGTATGTCATCAACAGTGTTGACTATTTTGCAATGAAAATGTTATAGTTTCTTCTTCTGCGAACTGCTGATCCTCATGCAAGCCTCCTTCCAAAGTTGGTCATTTGGTGGCATACAATAATTACATCACCCCATTATTTAGTTGTCCGACCCAAGGCCGGTAAATATGCCCTTCATCTGCATGGCCATATTTACTAGTTTATGCTTGAAGTCGAAGTTATGCACTTTTGCAGGTGATGCGCCGCATGGTTGCCACATTCCACCCTGCGATGTGGTCAACATAAGTGCCTCCACAATCGTGGGAGCTGAAAGAAATGCCATGGAATTGCACCGAACCATAGCTAAAGTCATTTTGGTGCGCAAATTGAGAGTGAAATTGCACCTGGACTTGCATTTCCACCTTTCGAGTAGTGTGGGGAGATAACTTAAAATAATGAATGCCTTATGGTTTAAAATTTAGGCATGGGTTGATAGAGAGTACTAATTAGAAGAGAATAGGATACTAGCCGCTGTTGAGGAATGTCGCATAATTGGCGGCATTGTTCCTGCGTTAGCCGGATTCCCTCGTGATGATTAACACTGGTTTAATAAAGTAGATGAAAATACCTCGAAATTATCGCCGAGATGAAGGACTGCGCGCTTCTTGGAAGGCATAATACAATTTGTTATTCCCTAGTGCCCATTTTTCTCAACTTCGCTCACCATCATGAAAGCGCCAGACCGTTGGTGAATGACGATGAGAGTGATTGTGCTGGTGCCTGGCAGATGAAGGCTGTCTGAAGCATCACTTTAGCACTTCTTCTCCTCATGGATTGAAGTGTAAGAGATTAGAGAGCAAAAAATGGTGAGCCGGATGCAGTATTATGTTCACAATTGATTGTTCTTACATCAGTTAGCGATCCAGATTTCGTCTAATTTGGGGATGATCTTATCCACTCGGAACGCCCACCCTTAAGATTTGCCGACCGAAGCAAATTCGTAGCTTCATTATTATACAATGTTATCCAAATTGCGGGTGGCTGCTAAATCTGTTGGTCTCAGGTGGCACAAATGAACACTTGGCGAGAATGGCTGCATGTCGGATGCTATTCAATCGTTTGTCTACGAATTTTTTTGGCACCATGGTGGTAACTTCAATTCATCACGTCCGAAGTTGTACCCACAGACAAAGGCATATTCTCCTCTCTTAATAGCCGTAGCTTGCTGCATAGAAGAAATGTCCAATGCAACAACGCACCCATTCGCAATGCCTTTCACACATTTCCATCGCTGTAATTCGTTTGATAAAGAAGTTGTGTGAACCATGTTAATCACTAAAAAGCCGTTTTAGGCCTCAGTCAAATTCGCTTGTTAGTTCTTGAGCATTCTGAACCGCTCTAAAAAACCATTAGGCATTTCAAGAACATCGAGGCACTATAGGCCTCTAATATGCCAAAGCATTTGCCCTTTTTGTCAATCGTCTTTTGAGCTATCCCCCGTTACGCAAACGCATACGGTGGCAGAGCCATGAGATGCTCGTAAGCGGTGTTGGCACGCAAGACAAGGAAACCGCTACCACCGATTCGAGTGGCACACCTAGTCTAGTGCTTCAGTGACACGATGCAGTTGCAGAAGCCCCTAGTAAGGTGGTGCAGGCCTTGAAGGACAACTCGTTGTGTTGTTGAAATTCTTCCATTTATTACCACTTCTTATCCCAACCCTTACATTGACGTTTGATAAAACTTTCACGAGTAAGCGTCTACGTCCTAATTAGACATTGGCGTTGAAGAAGAGGCATTGGATCCGCTGTCATTGCCACTAAATTAAGCTTCGACATGCCCAAACCTGTTGATTGCAGAACAGGTGAATGCTTATCGTACACCGAAGAGGGCGCACTTGGCATGAGGATTATGGTTGCATAGAATGAACAGTGTGGCATGCCAACCATCAGCATGGGATCCCAAGCATTGCCATAATTCTTTCCACCATCACCACGCCTTAGGAGTTGATTTTCTGCAATTCCCTGCATGCCATGCACTTCTAATCACTTTCCCATCGCTGATTGATTAATGGGGTCTGAACTGGTTCACCTCATACTTCTCGGCCATTGTTAGTGCGCGGACTACACCGACCGCTTTCTGCTACGCGCATTGTCACCTGTGCATTATCATTATGAATGTAACCGGGATCAATACTGCGTTTACTGCAGTCTACAAGTTGAAAATAAAATAAAATAAGATATTAGCTCAAATATATTTCAGAATATTCTTTACCCGATTCTTAAACTGACACAAAGTAGCGACTGTACAGTAAGAGAGCTTGTGTCGACCCCGTGGCGGCAAAACCTTGAACAATGCACCGATTTGCATTGATGAGCAGCGCTACGCTTTGCTCTGAATTTCAGGGCACAGGTGCGCACTTCGCTGACTTAGAGGAGAACTGCTCTACGCACCTAGTGAAGATTACCACCGATCATGGCCTGTCACAGCTAGCTTTTATCACCAATCGCCTCCCAAAGCAAATTTCTACTCCCATCACTATTGTTACATTGTTTGTACCAAGTGACCCTAAATATCGCGTCTGTTTGCACTTTAACGGTCATTCTGTGAGCGCTAAAGAGGCTGAGTTGCGATGCACCTGCATCAGTGATGTTCGTTAAATGCAATAGTTACAATTGCGTTTTCCGTTCCTGACTCTTCAGCGTTATATCCATTATGTGGGATTGAATTTTGGCATAGCAACATCACCTCGCAAGGTCATGCTATTTATAAGGGAATACTTTTGCAACTTTGTTCTTCTGGGTAAAAATTATGGACGGAAAGCGTTCAGTAAACCCAAAACTTTTAAGAAATGGATAGCATCTTCCCAAATAAAAAGTGAGCTTTCAAATGCAAAATGATTCTTGCTGAAGTCGATTTGAAATCTTACCGAAATGCATAGTCTAACCCAATCTGTCTGCACTTCTCATAAAAATGGATGGATATACTTTGATTCCATCATTGTAACTGCTTCATACATCGTAATTAGAGCGCTCAAGAGGGGCAATTGGGCTTCTAAATGGCAATGCAAATGGTAGAAGGCCAAGGTTATACCTAGTGTTCCCACAGCGTTGAGTCGGAACTTGTCTTTGCAAAATACTCCCTTATTCACATGATGACCTTATGAATGCAGACAAAATTTGATATATCTGCAAGATGCAAGCGCATGGCTCATATCTTACTGAATGCGGATTTTCACAGCCGGTATCTTAATGACTCAAGGCCAGGTGGACGAATTGTCTAATTTTTACGGGCACTGAGTTGGCTAAATTAGTCAACGTTTTTGTTGAAATAAATCATGCTATACAACTAGATCTGAGAACAATTGGGGAACTTACTTGGTGTTTGCCCGGTTTTCATGTGGATTTTCTGGTCACTGTGTGATCCTTGAGGGGCTTGAGTGTAAATTATGAATTGAATATCGAGACTTCCCTTAGGACATGTTTTGCGACCCCACTTGCCTCTTGACCACTCATGGCTGATTTTCAGCAATGCGTGTGGTGGAGAAGAGACGCATTCGTCGCTGAAGTTTGTAAGGGTGAATTCTACTGCCAGTGAGTTAGTGAATAAGCTACGTCAACATCCTACTTACGCTGATTCAAGGCAATGCTGTGACAACGAAACTTTATTGAATGCAATTTCTAGTATTCTTTTTATTATCCTCTTCTGTGGTCAAAACCACCTAATTTGAGAAGAGAAAGAGAGCAGTCGCGTTGTTGAGTTTATGGTGGATTTGATGCATCAGATGGGTTTCGCGTCTTATGCATATTTAGCTAATGCAGAACAATGCATCCTTCTAACATTTCTGGTGGATATTCATCATTAATTGCAATTCCGATGAGGGTCGATTCCATTAGAAAGCAAATCTTAGCATGCGGAGAAAAAGACCATCCGCGGTTTAGTGGTTATATACACTTAGCTTCTTTTTTGCAATAAAAGCACAAGCGTTTGCGCTAATCATGTAAGATACAGTAAAGTTAACATAAGCAAGCTTGTTTTATCAGGTCACAACTCTTGTCTCCTGATTGAAGTGAGGCGTCGACGCAAAGGACTTTTTGTATGGCCCCTTCCGGTCGTTTAACTTGTGTCTAAACACCCCTAACTTCTAATGCGTTTTACAGCCGTCAAATATTTGGATATTCGACGGCTTGGCTTCATTGTGGAATAGCAATTTGCAGGCAAGTTTTGATTTACATTCACATTAAAATGACTGCCCACTTCTAAGTAAAGTTACGATGTCGCTAAGTGAACATGGGTAAAGTAGTAAATGATGGATTTCTTGTTTTATAGGGACCCGAAGTAAAAATGAATCATTTATGGAACGCAGGATACGAATCGAGTTATTGCACATGCATGAGTCAATTGATCATCGACTGGACTACGCGAAATTTTAATCAAAAACTACACGCAGGTGAGTATAGGCGAATGCAAAGGCCACAAAACCTAAGGCAGGTTCACTAATTTTAATGAACTACCAATTGCAATGTAATGAGCATTAAAAATAACTTGATCATGATGCTTGCATATTTCCCATGCTTAAGCGCTTGGGATACCGCTACGGATAAAAGTATGGAGGTAAGCATTGTAATCACATGCACTGGCCTGCCGATGTTCAGTGTATTAACTGTCTTGGTGCATTTAAAATGCTGCTTTAATCTCCCATCGGTTACACAGCCACATTGCAGAACGAGTTGTACTTTGGCTAGTAAATCAGCTAAAGGTAAAGTCGACAGAGTAATTAGCTTAATTAGGTCTGCGTAGCTTTAACTTAGGCTTGCAACAGCCCAACTCAACAAAGCGACCGAATGATCCACGTGGCTAAGTGAGATGTAACCGCGGTGAGGCAATTTCCTGTTCTCGTCATCTTCTACTTCGACTGCTCATAAGAAACAAGATAAAACCATCAATAGGCAGACATATGAAACATTCTCTGGCAAAAAAAGACCTAAGATGATAAAATCACCTAAATTTAAATAAATTGTGCTTAACTGAACCACAAAATGCCATTAGCAATTAATTTTACAATCCAAATGTTCTATGCCATTGACCGATTTAAGGACCTCAAGGAAACAGCCAACAATTTGTACCGAAAAACTACCATTTATTCAAATTACAATCTCAAGTGGATTAGCATCATCCCACAATTTATTCAATGGGCATTTCCTTAGTCTTCAAATAAAGACCTGCAGCATTACTTCCTACTCTAGAGACGCACTTTTCATGCAGACATCTACTTGATTTAAGATGATCTCAGCAGCGAGATTACCCAATAAATTGCATTTAATTATTTCCCAGTCCGCAAACGAAGGTTTAATGCTGCAAACCAACTTTCCTTTTAGAAATGCGATGGTTGTGGCGCAATGCGAATCTTGCAGAATTAGTAAAATTTCCGCCTACTTCGTCCGAAATGCCTATTGTCGCCTGCGCGAAGTGCTAACTGAAGTAGTCTTGGCTCGGTGATCCTACAGGCTACTAGCTGCTCTAATGCAGAAGATGCTTTGCACGAGAGCAAGAAGTCTGTACTGTACACTCAAGGGTCTTTTGTGCTTAAATACGAACAGCCACACGCAAATGGTAGACTTCTACACACTGAACTCGACACCTTCACGAGTGTGCTGCCAAGGATATAAATTGCCCTTTTTGCTTGCGTGACAGCACCAATTTTTCAAATAATGGTATGCACTTCTTTGGAATTATTTCTTCCAAAATTTTATCCAGCAGTCTTGTAAGATAAAGCCCTCAAGTAGAACGAACATTTCATTTCAGAAGTACTTTTACATCATGAGTCCGACCGAACATAAATTAACTATTTCCCATAGCACTATTTATCATCCAGGGCACAAAATCTTCAAAGGTGAATTTCTCAAGACACCCTAACGCCGCATATCTTTATCCGCAACTGTTCGTTCAGTTAGGATGATATTAAATGTTACTTACGATGCTCGTACATTACTAAGATTTTTTGTGCATCAACTGTGCCACGCTTTTGCGTGTGTCACGAAATTCGCTCTCTTATGCATGCATTTATATGAATTCAGGAAGACGTGTGGATCAACCTTTATAAAAACGCATTTTGTTTAAAATTATATGCCGCTACATTCGTGAGCAATACCTAGGATGCTTTAACTTACATGTTACGGTTAACATTTGCCATACCGTATTCAATCGTCCGCCTTCGACGTCACCACACACTTTCCGGTTTGGCGTAACTATTTTAACCACACTACTTTGGAACAATGCAATGCTTAAATTTTAAAACTTTAGTTATACTATTTATACCTTGTGCGTAATAATACATCGCATGTTGTTGTGTACGGCTATTTTACGTAAATTTTCGAATATATCGTCACAAAATGTGACCTAATATACATACGCAAGCTCTGGTTCCATTCGCCATTGTAAAATGCTGTCATTCCGGATGGATGTTAGATGTTAGATGTTAGATCATTGTTAAATGTCTACTCCTCCTTTTTGTTTGCCTATTTAACGCATTGTTATAATGCTTTAAACTTACACAATTGTGTTTGTTATCGTAATCGTAAGCCTTTATCCACTGCACGACTCCCCACTCACTTGCAGTAGAACCACCTTGAGGGTCACTACAAAATGGTATTTGCACGCGTACAATAGATGCGGCGAAAAGGAAATACAAATCCAAGATAAGAACAGTTCAAGTGAGTACAAGGGGATCAGGTGCAGGTGTTGTGGTATAATAAAGAGAATTAAGCAAAACGTTAATTTTATAATAACATTAAAACGTCAAACTTACGCAATCTGACGATTGTTATAGCTCCATCCTCCTCCTTCACCAGCTGCGGCTCATAAGTCACTCCCATATATATTTTGCATTTGCCCTTAAATGCCATTAAAATGAAAAAAGACTTTGTTTATCAAAAGGGAGCACTGTGCATTTTGCATGAATTAATACAATCATGAAAAAGTAGACATTTAAGAATACCGTGTTTGCCTCCGGTCTAACTCAGTGGTTAAAAATAAACGCTGATGCTCAGATTTTTGAGCGAATATAGAGTGTCATTTGTGTTAAGAATTCTAGTATACACGCATTGCGAAGGCGTGCAAGCAGGCTATTACAAACATTGACCACTAAAATTTGCTTTCAGTAAACATAATTCTAAACTGAAGAGATTGATTCGACTAGGTGTTTTAAAGGAGATCGAAAATGATTGATTTGATGCGTTGAAATATCTGCAAAGTTGAATTAGGATAAAGTAATTTGCTGAAATATAAAAGAACAGCAGTTTGCCACAAACAAGCTCTTAAATTAACTAGTTTAGAGTGCTTTCATTTTTAAAAAAGTGTACGAATTTACGTTGCTAAAATAAGTTTTTTAAGAACGGCAAAGTATGGTCCTTTCACAATCCAAGCCAATCGGTCTAACTCACCTCATTCCCGACATGGACAGCAATGCTGCACGTACAATTAATACACGTTATCATGCATGTCACCGCATCCAGCGAGAACACCTGTGGCTGTACTTTGACATCGTAGGATTTATTAAGTAGGACTTCGTACCCATCAGGGACGAAAGCAAGAAGAGCAGTAACCAAGTCAAGCGCTATTAGCCTCATTTTCCAAATGAAAATTTCTTGCTTGTACCATTCGCATTCGGATTCTTTCGATTGGCCAGGCATGCTTTCCATAACTGGTCAGTACGTCATTGCGATTGGTTGACGCAACCCAGTTAAATATTCTCAGCCTCCGGAAAAGCTCTCTGAGTAATGGAAATGCAAAATATGCAGAAAATGTCCACACTGCCTATAACAGCCTTGATCTACACCGCAGATTTTCAGCTTTTTAACTTCCAGTGATAAAGCTAAGTTATTTATAATTTGCATGTCTACGAACCTGCTCGAAGTGCTAGCTGAAGTAGTCTTTGCTTAGTGATCCTGCAGGCTACCAGCGGCTCTAATGCAGAAGATGCTTTAGACGAGAGCAAGAAGTCTATGGCGCGGCCGCAAATAAATTCACACATGCAATCAAGAGTCTTTTATTTTTAAATGCGAGTGCCCACAAGCGAATGCTAGACTTCTACACACTAAACTCGACACCTTCACGAGTATGCTGGGATGGATTGAGTTGGTTAACCATATTCAAGTTACTATTGTTCAAAATCATTTTGGTGACGCCAAGTGTCGCAGTTTCTCTAGGAGGTGTCCTTATTAGTAAAAGCATGGCCTTATCAGCCGATCTCTCTCCTTCTGGACAATTCAGCAGCCCTAATTCAACTTGTAGAATTCACAGTGATAGTAAAGATATGTAAACTACGGTACTTGTAGCACAGCATATGCTGCATGTCTCACAGAAATAAATAAGAAATTGCCACGAATTTCAGTTTTAACATCGGTCGAACGGAACTTTAAATGCAAAGATAATGACAAATTATAGAAGTTGGTGCCTCCTCGTAGTTGAAATACCTGCAATAAAGTGCGGCGCAATTTGCATACAAGCATGATTTAGTACGAATTCATAGGCTGCTACTAATACATGCATGCAATTGATGCTATGCAATCCACTTGTTAAAAATAAAGATGGAATGTGTCTGCGAATCTGCCTAAACGGAAGCAGTGTGCAGTGGGAGCACCGCGTTGGTGAGATTAAGTGTGCGATCCCGCGTTAAAAGGATTGGAACTAAAAGTTTTAAAAATTTACCACAATAGTCCCCATATTTAATTGTATGACAATAACAACGTGTGCAATCAATGCGAAACTTGGTAGAAGTTCACCATTAAAAAATTAACTAAAGGCGACTGTATCGAGCTAAGCATTTGTATCATAGTAACTATGGCAGTCTTGACGTTGTTGTAAAAGCATCTTTTCTCACTGAGGCATGCATGGGACTCAAAATAATGCATCAAATCACTGTTAATCAGAAAGAAGTTATGTAGATATGTCTGCGGACAAACCATTTGAAGAGCTCGACTTCTGTAAACAGGAATCATATGCTCTTTTTGGGTAGCTGCACTCATATCTTGCCAGAAGTTCTTAATTTCGTCAAAGGATGAACGTTGATTAGGTTCCCTAATTCGGACGAAGTACTGACTTACGATGTAGTGTCGTTGGTGCTTACGGCGACCAGTGACGAGTCAGAGGTAGTGCAGTAGCCGCAAATGCCGAAAATTATGTCAGATGAATTAGCCCGCCATGGAGATGTTGATGAAGACACAGCCCTCCCCACATGTTCAGGCAATCGATCCGAGTATTTGAAAGTAGACCGGCAACGGCTGATAATGAAAGTTTGTTGGGTGAGTTCTTTTTGCTGTTAAACGATTTTTCAGTACAGCTTTTCTAGACTGCCTAATATGAGCAAGACTTCAAAATTTACACCCGTATAGGTTCCATCGCATATTCTGAACATCTGAACCGATCGCAGACACTAATGCTATTCAAGAGTCGCCTTAATGTTTTGATATCAGTAAAACTGATGGCAGCGCACACCCTGACATTGTTTGCGAATGTGGCGTTTTGTAAAGGTAGTTGCAATATGCTAATACTTCATTTCACCACGTCAGGAGCCAATTTATCGCATTGATGTGCAAGACCGTTTTCTAGGCTACAAACTTTGTTTGCTGCTGAAACGTTTTAGCACATGATACGGAACACACAAATTGGCCACCAATTTTGAGGTTATTTACAATCAAAATGGACAGGAAGTTTAGAGCAATTGTTCTCATTGGTGCTTGCCAGTCGGTTTAAGTAAAATTTGTTTAAATTTACCCGCCTGTTCTAGGCAATAATGCGCGTTTCAACGGGCAATATGTCAGGTACAAGTTCCTTCAAGAAGTTAACATTCTTTTGCTTAATGTTGCATTATAATTAATGTGCAGTAGTTCTGCTTGAGCTGTGAAGCCAATGCCTTTAAACAAAAGACGTCGTTAATGAGAAACAGTTCCAAAATATAACGTTTTTAGTCCATAGAAGTTAATGTTGCAGCATAATAAATGCTCGTTTGTTACAAATTTAACAATGAGATACATGCGTGCGTTGTTATTGTAATTTCGGCTTTTCTTCTAATTTTGTTCACAATTTGACGTTTTATTAGTTTGCAATAACTTGATTGCTTCTCAAAGCGAAAGAACTGTGCATTAACCTGTGGTCAGAAGCAGAAAGTCGACACTGAAAATAGGGCAACTGTTACCGCGAACCGCCGTTAAAACTGGAGTGGAATTAAGGAATGTATTAGTAGTTAGCATAATATACATTGATAAGATGTGTAGGTTTGTTGAATGGGCTCTAGACACGACGTGTTCCAACGTAGAGTAGTCGTCAGAGTATGCGAATCGCAGTATCAAGCAGGGGTTTCTTGATCTAGGATGTAGTATTGCGCTATCTTAGACTATGCTACGAGAATCAGTTGAATATCTGGTGGAACTGATTATAACGATGCGCGAATTTCGCCCAATGCTTTTATCTAAAGAAAACAAAAGGCCTGATAAACCATAGAATGTTATGTTCTTGATAATTCTGGCATGTGCGAGCCTGCGCTTACGAATGGCTCAGGGAATAAGAATCGATGTGAGCAGAGTGACGATAGCAGAGCAACAGTAGCATAAAGACTGAATCCACAGACAATAATGAGGTCCATTAATCTAGGCCTGAGATTGGCAAATTGACGTGTCGTTTACCGGCACATTGGAATAGACAGACTATTAAATCATTCAATTCAAGCTTCTAGTCTGCATACCTCTTAGGTAATATTGAGATGCCTTCACATTCCATGAAGGGCTGGATTCAATGTCAAGTTAAACTCATCTTTAAAGCTACTTCAAATTGACATGGTGGCCCTTTGGAACCTATTTTCGATCGAGACAAAGGCTGAGATAACAAACACATCGAGTGTAAAGAAAGTTGATTCATACTGCCACTAATGATGAGAAGAAAGCAATCAAACCTTAAATTATGTCATAGATTTACTTTCAGTCCAATTTGTAATAGAAAAGATGGATGAACGTGGGCCCGGTTCATAAACAAATTCAGGAATGATAATGCTTGTGTGATGCATTGATAAGGAAAATTTTGAGGGCGAACTGTAAGGAAACTTGGTTCCCATATTGACAAATCTGATCCATCAATGCACAAAAATATGAAAAAAAAGTTATTGACAATCTTAATGATGCCTTTCTTGACGGTCACTAGCCTGGCAGTATCACTGCTTGCTGTCACAAACTGATAGTTTCCACGTGTCACGCATGTGTGACGTGCGAGATCAAGTAGAGAAACCTGAATATAACATGCCATTCTAGTAGAGTACATGCTAATATTGGACTACAACATAGAGACGTTTACGAAACTTTTATATAAAAGTGAAGAAATCAGTCTTTCTTCACGAAGAACACCACCACTCAGTGGCATTCTGCTGGAGTGGTCTGCCTCCTTTACTCACTACCAAAATGTTGGCTTGAATCTTTGAATGGACAGATTCGTAGGCAGCTTGACGAAATGCAGCGATACCGGTGCCTTGGAACATACTTGGGGTGTCGCGACCCTCTCATTTTGAGTAAGGCCTTCGTGTAGCTGTTGAATAGTTCGGGTCTTATAGATTTAAAATGACTTCACAGTGTAAATTGGGTCCTATATTTAAGGTCTGAGGTCTTATCAGTTTGTCTAATCATGACATTTGATTTCCATGTCACCTCACTCATGTGGCCATTTAATCGCTCCTTATTCCAGTTGCAGACCTAACAGAGGCGCAGCGGGAGTACTTGGAATATGCATCGCAGCAAAATAACCGAAATCTACCAAAACGCACTATTAAATGAGCGCTAAACACCAAAGAAAATAATCGGAAATCGAGATAACTGACTAACTAGGAAAGTGTTAGCATTACTTCCAGCACCAACTACGCAATTAACGATTCTTAAGCACTAAAGTTATGTAATAATTAAAGGCGACACACATCAACGAAGTAGTACAACTAAGCGTGTTAACTAGAAGCAATAAAAATAACGGCTCTTACATATTCTTGTGATCAAGCGAAGATACAAACAATTGTGAAAGTAAAGTAAGGCAAAATGATCGAAAAGAACTCTCGCCGCCCTACCAGCTTGTGTCCTGGCAAACAGATCAGTAACCGGTACAGCATTCGCAACGCCGCCGAATGCCCAAAGACCTTAAGGAGCGATCGTGAAAAAGGAAAAAGTGAAATAGTAAATGTAACTTGAGGCGAATAGGGACAAACTGGTAAAGTATAATAAACATTCGTTGTCGAATAAATTAAAGATTTGGGCTAATGACTATGTGCTAGGAAAACGCTAGTGAGGTGCAAAATATAAATTTCAATACTTAAATATAAGTTTACATAGAAAAATTAAGAAATGCCTTAAAGCATTAAACAGCGGATTTAAAAACTAAAACAAATGAACAAAATGACTGAGCCTGATTGCCAAAAAGGCGTAAATGTGAATCAAATGAAGGGTCATGGCGAAAACACGCAATTGAAAAGCATATCGCACACAATGGCACAATAATGGCTTACGCGGACTGAGTTGATGACCATTCACAAGCCCGGTATAGTGATGGTAAGCAAAAAGCAGAGTGCGCTGCACCGTTTCGAGACTTCTCTGAAGGCAAAAAAGGCATACTAGTAGCACAGCTTATATATTTAATAAACAGATGAAATGGTGCCGCTGGCATAGTGTTAACTTTAATTGTAGGAGTCCTATAGGTATCATGGCATGTCCTTTATTTACAAGTAATTCGCCTTCCCTAGTTGCCTCCGAGAGGCCTCGCCGCATGCTGCTACTGCGACTGGATGGGACAGACTTGCCGCGCACCATCAACACGGATGCCTTCAGCTTGCTACAACAACCAAGTGATTCTGAAAGACCTGAGGCTTCCAGCATGTTTCGAAGACCTAAAGGATGCCTAAATCGTGCAACAAGACTCTACTCTCTTTCATTTGGTAGACGGATTGCAATGCGCTCCCCTACCGGCACATCTAAGTTTGTGTACTCCTCCCACTGGACATTAGAATGCTATTCCTAGGCCAGATTCGCTTCGTTGGTACTTCATGCTCATTTTTGAGCAAGGATGCACGTAAATTGTGATCGGTTCGCAGCTGCACCGACTGTTCCTGCCTCCGTTTTGTGAGCAACTGCAAAGTCGTTACGTCGACTCGGCCGGCTCTACAGTGGCTATGATCGAAGGTGATTTCTGGTTCAAGACGACACTGGATCCTCCACCGGATTACCAAGCCAGCCAAAATCCGTAGAATGGGGTGGACATTTTGCGTCTAATCTGCTCTTACTTCAGTGTTCCATACTGTTTCCGTAACCGCGTTGTCTTTCAACAACAGCACACATGGAAGTGAGAACCGTTAATTGTGGCTAGACCTTGAGTGTGTTAAATTCACTCTCACCACCCTAAATCTACCAAAATATGAGCAGCACACCGCACCAATCGCTAACCTAATCACAATGTTAGTACTACACAGAGGGAGACCTGATAGCTCCAATTTGAGGTAACTCCACCAATGCAGTGTGGGCTGATCTGGCCTCCTCCCAATGCCACATATTTCCTTTAACACCCAGAAATAGAGCACATAAACCACGTCAGCATATTTAACCTATTTCTAGGAGTATAATAAGCATTTTAAGAAAATCGAAGCAATTTAGACGCCCTTCTTGTTAATGATCTTTCAAGCTGCCCTCTGATACGTCAACTGATACAGTTGAGGAGATGCGGTGTGCTTGATCGCGATGTTGATGCTAAAGACATGACAACCACTGTCACCAATTCGGGTGAATATGCGACCACTTCGCCTTCGGCTTAGTAAATTTAAGCATGCCTAGCAGGAGTGCCTCAGTAATGCGCCAAAGTCATAGAAGCAAATGTCGAGTCGGTGCAGGTTTTATTGCAGACGGATGGAACCAGGCCTAAGTTGGCTACACCCGCAGTCACTAAAATTTGCCAATTTTCTACTACTGCCTTACGCAACTGCTACATAACGTGCAATAACAGTTTGCAATTGAAATTAAAATTTTGACTTGGCGTTGACTTTGCCTGGCATTCAAATGCTTGTCAAATCCCTTCATACAGGCATCCACTGCAAACAAATGCCGGTGTTAGCTTCAACAACACCGCATTGCTTACATTAGTACAAGTGCGGTTGTGAAGGTGCCTGCGCATGCCAGCCGATGAGTTGACTAATTCGCAGTGAAAATGCCTCAGCCTCTTCTCCCGACCGCTGCCCCATCTCTGCCGTCCAACACATCTGCCTTCTCTCTTAACATGCAATCACCTGTAGCACCACCAAAACATCATGTCAAGTGTGTCGAGAGCAAAGTGAAGTGAGAGGGCCATGAGAGCGGCGGTGGGAGTAGAGAATAAAGATAGCTGGACAGAAGCCGCAGTACGCTTTTGTTTAGTCAACTTCGCATGACTGACTCCCTTAACCAATCATATTCGGAAGTCATAAATATTATCATTATGTTCTCAAATCACTTTCACTTTTAATCCTGTTGCACTCTAATTTGCTGTTTTTTAGTTTAGGCTCTTACCTAGTCTTCAATAGCAATGAAAGTAGTTGTCATTTTTGCTTTCCCTAAACAAAAAACGACACTGTGGTAGAAATCTGGCCTTTCATTGCCAAATAAGGAAAGAATTAGAAGCTTTACGCATCTACTTTAGCAAACTTGACTTTTGTAAACTCAGAAAATTATCCACAGAAGTAGCAGTAGATTTGTTAATGACAAAACTAGTTGGCGACAGCTTGAGATTAAGAAGATACACGAGCTTTGTAGGGGTCCGCTCAGCAAAGTACAACGCCCACTGCACCTCGTATCCTGTCTTTTGTCTAAATAACCCATGACTAATCGATCTATCTTCTCCTTACAATCGTTGTTTTGGAAGCGTTATATGCAAATCTCAAAGCCTATAGATACCTAAGGACTGTTCTGGTATGTTTCATTTCGACTATACCTAGCTAGAAAAGTGCCGACTTAAGCTTCTCTACATTTTATTTCACGATTCGGCTACTTCTGCGCATAGGATGGTGGTGTAGATGAGACACTAGCTTTGTACATAACTCCAATTGCATACCTCTTCGAAAATTTAAGGGTGAAAATAGAATTTTCATGCATTTATGCAAGAGTTAGTAGTAGGGCGAAGGATAGAAATGATATGTAAGGCAAAGACTACACTTGGAATGTTTCGCTGTCCAATCAGGTAGATTTCGTTGCGTGTAGTGATTGCACAACTCTAAAGTTCAGTCATCGCAAACATTGTTTTGACAAAGAGGAAGAGATGGACGTTGTGATTGCACCATCTTTAATCAGACGGAACAAAAGGAAGCAATACGCTGACAGTGAGATGTGGCCAGTCACTCAGTATTCAATATCCATTAACTCATAACTGCAGCCGCGTTTTGCATTGGTGTTTCCATGGATAATCTTAAGACCCCTTGCAGTAGCAAACGTTTCATCAAGGCACTGCGGAGTTCAGAGAGCAGTGCAAACGCACAACGTGCGATTTGACAATATGAACTAGGGGTATGGCCAAATAGTCACAGTGCAAAGCGCATGTGACTTTTTGAGCGTTTATAGTAATAAAAAAAGAAACGATTTTTTCTTTTATGAATTCGTTGACATTCACTAAAATTTTAATGTTGCTCCATTTTTCTGCATTTAGAAGTGCCGATATCAGCGATGCCTCGGAGTAACGGATCACATTAAAGGCTAAAGTAAGGTTTGCCGAGCGTCCCTAGACGCGTCAATCTATGCCGCAGAACACACGGTATTCCAGCCTTTCATGCTGTTTCCTGATAAAGACTTATGGGAGCATATTCTTGCTTTGTGAAATTTTTACTGTAGGCAAAATTGCTTATTAATCCACATGGCTACTCATAAACAAAAAGTAGCCGAAAGCTCTTTACTGCCATATAAATATAAGGATCGCTGGATCCGATTGCAGTTAAGATTATAAGGTTCGGCATGATCACGGCATCTTGCCGCGGTAACTTGCTAGTCGCAGCACTTGGCGGCCTTGATTCCGCCATATGCAGACAGTAGATTAGGCCAGTCTTCTCTGCATTCTTTTTGTTTTTCGGTTTCCCCTCCCTTTCTCAGCAGGAACTATCACCTGTGAGGTAAGTCTGGTTAAAGCATGTCCAAAGAATGAGGCAGGAAAATGCAACTTTTAGGTATTCCGTCTCAGTCTACTCGGTTCGGGCCTCATACGCTGGTCGGGGGTAGTATTTAAGGAAATTCTCAAAGGCTTAAACATTAAAATCCCTTTTGAGGGGAAAAATAATTGTTCAAAGACCTGCACCAACGCATTGTGCGTTTTACTTGGTCTTTGATTCAATACACGAAAGTTGCATGCAATTTATTGCTGAGAGAGGCATCTACTGGTGGGCTATAAGTAGTTGAATTTAGGGAAAGGAAGAGGTGGATTAAGAGAAGGAAAGGCAGAAAGAAATGAAAGAGAAAGTTGCATGGTTAACAGAGGCATGAAAGAGAGAACAAATAAGAGAGAGGGAAGAGAGAGCTCTAGCTAATGTCAGTGAGAAGCCAGGTCGCATCCCACTCTTGTGATTGTTTGAGTGGTCACTCGCGAAATCTCTCTGGGTTGGTTACTTGACGTCTTTGCAACGGTTAAAAATGACGAGAGTAAGAAGAGTAGGGCGGCGGTGGCAAAGGCAGAAGTAGAGGATAAAAAGAAAGCTAGAAGTGGGAAGCACGAATTAGAAGGAGGTTGAGGCGCTAATGACGAGCTGAGCGATGAAAACGAGAATAAGGCGGAGAAGCAAGATCAGTGGTGAAGTCGGCGAACTTTAATGCACATGTCTCAACGATTGCTTGACATGCAATCTGGATGGTCTAGAAGTCATAGCTTTTCCTACAGACCGCATTACTATGCTCGTGACCCCCACTGATATGCAGTCACAGTTCTCATAGCTCTAATCCCTTGTTCTTTTCTTACCCGAGTGACATAATCTGAATGTCTTGTCCCTCCTGCTTTAAGTGACTCCTTCTCTCGGCTATTAAATTGCTCAGACCCTACGGATTTGAAAGATTTTTACAGCACAGACTGAGACCTTACTTGAGTGTCCTAAGCGCAGCATCTTGTTTGCATGATAACTTTCATAAGGTGTCACTTACTTAGCACCTCCTACAATTGCGGAACCCATGGATGTGCAACAAATGTATGCAAAAACTTAATACATGTTTCAAATCAACTCAATTGCAATCAATCAAAGGAGTGTTGGTGAGGGAAGTGGACGGTAGTGCGACGTCCCATTTAGCCTTACTCGTTTTAACCACCCTCTCCGAAGAGCCAGTGTAAATTTCATAACCTTTTCATTTGAGGCATAGCGAAGGGGGACGCTACTGAACTTGTCTTATAGTTGTACCATTGACGCTAAAATACAATCCACAACGAAATAGATGATCTTACATTTGAATATTGAGGTGTGCCCTCCAGTGGTCACTCCATGGCCATAAAACCACAAGTTGGGTTCAGGTTACTGACATCAGTCCTATTAAATGATCGCGCCCTTCTTTGACTATGGTAATCCGACTTAGTGCTTCTAAGGCTCAAGGCGACCGTCCTTGCATAATAAATGGCCCGTGTCACACATGTCTGCGCATTGGAGTAGAAGCTCAAGTTACGTGACAGCAATCGCCTGTTTTGAAAGTCAATGTTATAATGAAAGGTAAGACATTGCTTGTAGGCTGCTGAAATCGCTTGCTACCTGGAAGCTAATGTAATTGTAAAATTTGATTTGCATTGCCTATGCAGAAAAACTTTAATGTCACTCTGTCCGCCTAGTCGGAATTAAGACACTGCAACCATTTAATTTTTAAGTTGTGCATAAATACCTTGTTGCTTTCAAATGCACCTTTTGTGGTCTGTAGAACATTCTCCTCGATTCAATCACGGTTGCGGCCTTGTTCAGATATGCGCCTGCTGAAATAGGACGTATACCTTTTGGACATTTGCACAATGTGGAGGAAAATAAACAAGATCACATCTTCTTTACTCCTTCGCCAACAGAATTGCAGCCTGCATGTTAATTATTACAAATGAGATTCGTGATCGAGGTTAGACTTTAATTGCTATAACTTTTGCATTGTTGTAGCAAATTTTAACTTATGCGATGAACTAACAAAATTTGAGCTCCTCGAGACCTAATGCATGGGTGGAAAACAGAACAGAATGGGAATCGGGAGTGCTGGCATGGCCTAGAGGCCAGTTTGCCCAGAGGTGGCAAAACGACCAACCAAGTTCCCGCAGCAGGAGCCAGAATTCAGGCAAACGGCATTGTGTTGCAAAATGATTTATTCGAATAAATGTCAAGTGCCTCAAATGCGCTTGACATTATAACGCCAACTTAGTCAATGTGACATCAGCAGGGCCTTGAAGCAGTACATGTCCTACATTCCAGTAAACTTTCGGGCGAAGGGAGCGTGGTTTTTCTTCTGTGTTGTCGTTGCATCTTGAAAATTCTATGGAATGGACGGCTTGCTGTTGGCTCTATTTAGGACATTTAATTGTTGTATCTGGAATCCTTTGCCTCAAATCTTACGTCTTTTGCAAAAAAACATGACAGAATAAATAAATCATTAAATGATGACTATGCCATGTGAGGATTGCACCCGGGGAAAAGAGGTAACAGGTGCTTGAAGTAGCTTCTGTGATAACAATGACAATGTCCAAGAGTGAAATGCCCTTGCGGTCACCTAGTTGTGTGGTGAGAGGATTAACTGAATGTTCGCTGAAATTCATAGCCTCCATATGCAAACGGTGGTGAATGATTAGGAACTCCTTGGAAGTAGCTTCGGTATCAGTCACAGTTGTTACCCAAATGCGAGCCTGTAGAGCGAATTTTATGAAGGCGTGGGTATAATATCATTGAATCGCCCTTCAAAACAGACCATTTAGATTTGGACTAGCGCGTAGGGTCCCAGACGACGCCGCACCTACCAACTCTGGAAAGCAAAGCTGTTTCTTTTTCTTTGACCATTCAGCTGTTGTCTGATTGGTTGGCAGGTTGGTAGAAGACAAAGATCATCTGTGATAGCAAAATGCATTTTAGGTCAAGTCAAATCGAGAGGCCCTAATTAAACGCACACAAGTAAAGTATCGAAGGGAAGGCTAAGCAGGACAGCTTTAGCGTAATGTTTAACAATTATCAGTTGAAAAGTGCCTTCGCCTTTCCGATGCGTACTTATGTACCATAGTCGATGCCTTTATTTTTAATTGATACTGGCACAAGCGCTGACTTTCGAACAATGGAATGCACACAGATTTCGTTTTACTTTAATATTTAATAGTAAAAACAATTTGCTGTCTGCATTTTTCAGTGATTGTAGATGAATGGTGAAGTAATGCCCTCTTCTTTGGTCCAATTTAACCAGTCAATTATAAATAACGCGCTCATAATATTTGCTGAATTTTCATTCTACAAACGCTATTTGGTGATTCAAAGTTCCATTGGGGACTGCTTGTCTCGCCTTCATGGCTCTAAAGAGACGTGCAAATAGCGCTAATGTTTACTCTTAAGTGTGAGATACTTGGGAATGCCACTAGTATGTTTCGTTAGCCATGCCACCCAGCCAAAGTAGAGACGGAGGCTTCAGTGACCACAAATTCACATCGAAGTGCTTAACGCATAATCACATTTACTGCCTCGCTGAATGGAACGACCAAGCATCCTCAACGGACATTTGAGCTGGTTCTCTCCATCTGACAATAAGGAAACCTATTCGCAGTCAACAGATTGGAAACTTTGTTTATGCATAGATTTCACCTTAATTCTTCCAACAATTTCAGGTTAAAGCACAGGGTCTGCTTACTGTCTCCTAGGGGTTCTAATCAAAGATAACACTACGAGGGCGCCAAAACCAAGTCCGCTTGGAGCCCTTTGATCCTCTTTCCTCTTTGGTGTAGTCAAATCCAAAATTTAAAGCGAAGTTCCAGAAATTGCATCAATCACTGCATTTCTGTCGCAAGATATCAGTCGAAAAATGCCATTAATCTGACGAATCTTAGGCATTTGAATCCCAAACTAAGTAATTAGACTGTCTGCCAACATGTTAGTTACACTTTACTCTGACTTATAACTTTTAACCTTTAAAGGAATAGAGTGAGTGTGCTTGTGATAAGCCGTAGTCGCTTGACGCTCTGAATTCTTTGAATAATAAGTAGAGTATCCATAAGTTAAATGGGACATTCGACATCTTGATTTTGCACATTCGATTTTCATGGACCTTGTAAGACTCAGATTTGATAAATAATCTAACTATTCTAGAACGTCCGACTGTTCAAACTTGATGCTCATTTGCCTCCAAAGTCAAAAGCAAAACAGCTGATTAGATAGAGGAGGTTCGGAGGGGATGTAGGCCAAGGAGAGAGCTCTCCCAGAGGGCTGAGTAATCTGATCGCACCATGGTCTGCTCTAGCCACTTCGGTGGATGTGCACACCAAAATCCGTTAGATAAAATGTATCGTGCTCGCTACCTTGTTTCCAAATTGACGTCTTCTGGATGTGTTTACCTTTGCTAGACGTCACAGTACAGACTGACTCGAAGACTATGAAGATTCCTGACAGCTGCATTATGGTATGGTATAAATGGGGAAGCAATGAACAAGATAGAAATTGCGAATTATACAGTTGATTGATTGGGAAGCCACTTGAAGCCAACTTGGTTTGCGTCCAACCACATTCGCTTACTTGTTCACTCACCTATTTACCTGCCTGTCTACTTAACACAGTATTAGTTAAGGATTGGCACAGCGAAGGACATTTTAAATACAAGGACGGGGGACTGAAAGGCGCGCTCCACTTAACACCAAATCTCAACTGTAGGAAAATATTGCAGGTTTAGAAGTAGACGGGAAGCGGAATCCTCCTCACAGAAAATTTGGACCAGTCATCCATCTGCAATTTTAAGTTAGTTGCATTTGCATTCGACGTCATATCAGCTATGATTGAAGAAATCGGAGAGAGGACTGCCACCTCATTGTGCCGCCATAGGTAACACATTGATTGGCGTTGTTGTCTCAGCTACAAAGCATTAATTCTGTTAGACATTACTCCACTGATATGGGAATCACTAATTTGTGTCGAAGGGGAAAACTTGCGGTGTCTTGTGTAATCTTGCAGAACTATTTTCCTGATGGTAAAGGCGATGAGAAGGACAATAGTTACTGAAGAGGACATTTCTAACTTGTTGATTAGGTCTTACGGGCATCAATATACTGTCAGCCAATGGTCAAAGCATTGGCGCTTCTACGGAACTACAGTTGTGCTGTCGACACATCACTATGGAGCTGTCACCACTGTTCACGCCACTGCTCACATACAAACCTGCCCACACCGGAAACTGTGCTGTGCATCATTTCCTCGAGTGTGCGGTAGCCAACAAGTGAGTGCCTTCCAATAAGCACGCGTCATGTGATTGGCACAGCTTACAGCCCAATCACAATCGTCATGGCTAAGCAGACCCAGACATCAAAGAAGTCATGACTGGGTGGCTTGTGGTATTTGAGACCATTCTTCAGAGGCGCCTTTGTAACACCCAAATCGGATGGAGACACTCAAGAGCTAAATAAATGCCAGATGAAGCGCTTCTCAGTTGCCTAAACATGGCCAGCCACGTGGAATGCATGCACCGGCAGTCACCACATTCAACTCGAAATGCGTTTGGGTTGAGCATATGAAATGATCCTTACAGCATTTTTACAACGGAGTGCTATATTTTGTCAGATTGTGCTTTTACTCAATATCATGCCAGTGGCACCATTCCTCTTGCCTAAGTAGAGAAGAACCGATTGACTTGGTGATGGCAGATAAAACAAATACCAGAGTTTGCTACTGTCATAATCCCAAAAAGATCCCTGAAACAGTTTGTAGCTAAGATGCTAAAGCTTTGCATGAGCGTAACATCTTGCAGCGATAACTTCATATTAGTAACAGTCGGTATTCTGAATTCCGCCTCATTGACAGTAGATCAGATCAGTCTTTTCTGCGTTCTCTTTGATTTTTAGATTCCCTTTCTCGTTCTTAGCAAGACCTCTCACCTTTCAGGTAGGTCTGGTTAAGGCACGTCTATATGCAACGGCTCCTGCAACCCATTGAGAGGACTTGAAACCGGAGGAGGAAGTGAGAAGGGGCAACTTCATTATATTCTATCCGAGTCTCACACGCTAGTTGAGGGTAGTAGTGAAGTAGAGTTTTAACGGCTTAAACTTTGAAGCCTTTCTTGAGGAGAAAAACATTTTGCAAAGACCTTCGCATCAACGCGGATCGCACGTTCATCGGCCTCTGCCCTAATCCACTAAAGTTGCGTGTAATTTACCCTCAAGAAGGCATTTATACAATAAAAGATAGATTAGTCAGTCAACAATAATAGGATTGCACGTATTTTGTTTGATTGGATGGCTGTAATGGTTGAGAGGTATCTAAAGATAAGGCAAGTGATGGAGGGCGATTTACGAGCATCGAACGTGATAAAGACGAGAGTGGCTCCATGACGCTCACTACCTTCGAGTAAGAAATCCTTGGCTTTAGTTGAGGCTTTACCAAAGTTTAGTTTCATTCGGTCTTTATGTGCCCATTAGATAAACGCCTCCTCTATCGATCTAAAGCGTTAATTGGTGATTTGCTTTCTTTCTGCTTCTGTCATCAACCTCCAGGTGCTTCCCTTTTTGTTGGTTGTCACTAGAGGCAATAATGAGCAGCTACCAGCCAAATGCTAAAGCCGATGCCTGATCATTTGGGGTCCTCATGCATGGCGTTCCGGAGTACGGAGACACGTCTTGAGAGGGATGGTTTATGTATCAAATCCTTAAGTGCTTGAGAGTAACAGAGGTTTCTGTTTGCTTTCCTGTCATGAATAAAGAAACTTTTTTGCTGCTAGCTGGCGCGTGTGTGTGACAGTAAAGAAAGAGGAATTAGGAGCGGTGAAAGAGGAAAAGAATAGGAGAAGATGTTTGCAGTGAATAAGTGAATAAATGGAAGATAGAAAGAGCAAAAAGTGAGTGGAGAAATAGTGGAGCGATTAAAGGCTTTGAAAAATCGGCAAAGCCCTAATTAGAAGAAACGCGAAAGCAAACGTGGAGCAAACCACACAAGCCAGTTATTCGTTCGTAACCATAACCGTACTTTGGGTTGTATTTAATCGAAACATAAAGTTAAGAAAAGTAATGATTAAAGGTCAAATGTTAAAAATTTACAGCGCATCGGATAGAATAATGAACTTTTATGGGTTTAAACGTCATTCATGTAATGCAACGGATCTAGAACGTTTCTCCTCTTCTCTCTTACCGCCCATGCTATCAAAAAGTCTGAACACGCATCGACACCTTTATGATAAACAAGAGAGTGGGCAAGGAAAGATCTTGTAGGAGAGTTCAAAACAGGGATAAATCACGCTCTTAGGAGCCAGCACGCTGCTCCGCAACCAGGTTCAGATTGTTGTCCTGTTCTGACCTTCAAAGCACGCTCCATATAACTTAAAACCTAAAAATAAATAGCTAGAAAACTTTTGCCTTTTAAAAAAAGGTGATTTTGTCTTTACATTGTTTGCAAATAGTTTCATTTGTTTTTACATCCTTACGATTCGCTGCTGAGTTTCTCATTGCTGCATGCTTTGTGATTTGCTTCGTTTATATGTTTGCTCTTCAAATATAACATCGGAAACAAATCTTAGCACCAGCAGCAGCCTTAAATTCAAGGATAAATGCAAAAATTATAAGACTGTTTTATCAAGCAAACACTGAGGTGATTGGTTAGTTTTGCATATTGAGCGTGTAAGTGGTGTGCATTTTAGGGATCCTCATTTCCTATCACTCGGTAGGTATTCAATGCTTCTTGCTGGTCACAAGTTTAGTATTTGTAGTTTTAGGTCATTTTAATACCGATTTGCTTCCTTTTCACTTTTAATTGCTGGAGTAAACGCAAAAGCCTCATAATGTGATCATTGGGATGTTTTGTTTTCCAACTACAACTGCATTTTTTTGCACTCTACAATGCTTCAGGCAATAAATTACGGTTGTTTTGATAATTATAGAATTGGTTAGCTCCTTTACTGAGGGTTGACTTCTAATAATGATGCATAACTTAGTTAAGGAGAGTTATAACCAACCCAGCTGCTTGACATTTATTCAAGATTTTCTTGCGATTAAGAACCTATTATGTGCATATATATACACCTGTTAATCTGCCTCCTTTAACTGCTTAACTATAAAAAGCGTTATAGAAGCAGCTGCAGTTGCTGTCTAGACTCGTTGTTTTCCATTTGTACTGCCTGCTCAAGTTGGTGTTTTGACTACGCAATATTTGTAGCGAATAATCGAGATTGTTTTGGTTGTTTCTAAATGGTTTGCTATTTCAATAGGTATGAGTTTTGGGTAACGAGGCCCAATTTGATGAATAGACCTTTAGCTTTGTTAAGAGCTTCCTACTCATTCATTATTTGCTCACTGATAGATACCCATTTATTTATGGGTATCTGCTTATCAGTTCCCTTCCTACGCACTTCTATGCTGCTATAGAGTACTTTGATCTGCTGATTACGACTGTTCTGGTCGTTCTTTGAATAAGCATGGATTGGTTTCCACCGTGTTAGCTAAAATTCCAGTTCTCGATGATGTAGTGTAGTTAGTCCTCCCCACTGATCTCCTGAACGCGGGTTCAGCTTCGACATGAGCTTGTGTTTGGTTGTTTACTTGTTTATTTGTTTGTCTTACTCAGAGAAATAGGGCGGCATCTCGGCGACTCAGAAGTGTCTGCGTGGAAGGCTGTAACAGTAACAGTGGTAGTAGTAGTGGACTTCCATTGACCACAATTACCAACAATTGCTACTGCTGGCTGCTTCGGGTGCTGATTGTCTGGTCAGAAAGAAGTGTGCAACTGAGACATGTTAGTTTGATAGGATTTTGACTTTCTTTGCAGATGGCTGTCAGCGTTGAAGTGGCAGTCGGCGCAGCAGGAAATAGAGGAGGAGGAGGAGGAGGTTGGGAGGGAGAGTGAGGAGGAGTAGGTGCTGCGTCGTTGTTGCTTCCTGCTATTGCTACTACCGCTGCTGCGAGATGTTGCGGCGTTTGTGACCCGATGGGCATGAGGAGTAGTAGAGGGGAAATCGATCCTGTCTTCTTCGTTTGCCCCAATGCTGCTGCTCGACCCTCTGTGACACTAAAGCGTCGACCTCGTGGTTGTTGTTGCTGAAGCCCTACTTCACAAAGTAGGGAGTGTTACTTTCTTGCCATGGGAGGCGTCGACGCGAGATCTCGTCCGTCGGAAAATTTGACTGCTTCAAAAGTGCTAGCAAGCGCAAATGCGGAGGGTCCTCTAACTTATAACTTGGGTGCATTTGAAACCTGTCTCGGTTCTGTTTTATTGAAGCAGAACAAGTGTGAGAAAGGCAGTGGTGACTTCATCGAAGGGCTGCAACGTATTAATAGCGTTTTCCATAATCGGCGGCCTGATTCTGTCTGCATCTCGTTGATCGTTGACTGACTGACCAATAAATCAATACTTTTACCAAGAAAGCAGTCAATGAGCTGCCTATCGTGTTGTAATTGTCCGTTGTGGGAATTACAAAGTGTTCTCAAGCTGCTCGCGACACACACTGCCTGGGCCATTTACAATCATGACTTCGATCCCAACTCTTTCCGGCCCTCTACTCGCCTTTTGCAATTTGTTAACCCCTTCGACTCAGGAGAGAGTCCGTGAAGAGACGTCAACATTGTCTCCTGCAGCCAGCTCCACTCTGTCCTCTAATCCGATTCCAAAATCGAAGTGCCCACAGAGCATCCACCACCCATCCTTTAACTTCCATCGCATCCTGGGCCTCAACTCCCATTCGCCACACTCTATCGACAACACGTTGTTCATTCAACGATGTGATTAAGCACATATGCGTAAGTACCCCCTTTTATGCATAGTAGCCTACAGCCTTCATTCAACTTCCACTACTGGCATTTTATCGTCTGCCTTTCTAGTCTCACCTGTGGCATTCGGTCGGTCGGTGGTCTGACCAACCAACACTGGCCAGCGCAATCTGCAGCACTGGCTACACTTCGAAGTTGTGAGAAACCGGGTCTCGGTGTTCTCGATGACGTGGACGACGGCACGATGACAGCTGCATTCTGAGTCAGGCCTTTAACTTATCAAGCATGACTGGTGAGAAAAGGAAAGCCGAAGATCAGTGCGCTTGTTGAGTCAACGTACTCCTCTCCGACTACGTTAGTGTTAATAAAATCTTCTAATTCTCTTCCTTCTGCTCCTTCTCCATGTGTGCTATGACGTGATGGCTATTGAGCCAAAGCAGAGAAGCACATGGGAAGGCGATGTCTGCTACTAGAAAACAACCTATACTGAGGACTGTTGTGCAAAGCCGACACCAGCAGACCCCACTGCTAGACACTGCGTGACACGTGTCGCAGATCGATCGACGCACATGTCAAATGCGAAGACGTCAATCACACACTCTACTGCCAGATATGCTTACGTACGCGTTGCGAAGCCTTCTACTATTCATCTTGCTTCTCCGTCTTATCCTTGTTTCCACTACTCAGTTCATTGCCAGCGTCTTCACCTCCTTTTGGTCCGTTCTCCTCGCCTTCAGTTTCTTTCTCACCCTCCTCTACTTTCGCCTCCGACGTCATCCCGCTCTCCTTACTCTCGTCATTACCAAAAGTTGCAAGGACGTCAATGGACCGAGGCAGATAGAAATCACAGAAATTGGGGGTAAGTTGTACTACCATCCCTTCCTCCTCCTCCCACGTCTACTTCTGCTCCTCTTCTTCCTTCCTCCAATCCATCTTATCCCTTTTCTCCCCTACTAGGTTTGCATGCTTTAATTCAACATTGTGCATACTAGTATGCCAGTGCATTTCACCACATTATCAAGAGAGAAAGCGAGGTTTGCATGCTTAAAGCGTGCCTTCAGGGAGAAGTAAGTAGATGATTTTTTTTTCAATCAGCTGCATGGTTATAGGAGTGGGTAGATGAAGTTATCATGGGGTAGTGGGAAGCGAGAACGAAGGAAATGAAGAAGAGATGTCTACAGCACTACACATAGACATACGGTAATAACATTTCGCCAACCCTCTTCCCTAACATCCTGACTTGCCTGCTCTCGGCCCCTTGCCTCTTCTCCTCTCCTCACTTACCCATTCCTCCGTCTACTTCAGTTGAACAAGCGTGTTACTTCGCCGCCATCGGAGAGGTACAATCGCCACCCTTGTGTTCTCTGGTGCGAAGCAAGTACTCACGTAGACACATAATTAGGGAGAGCCATCAAGAAGTTACCTTCGTCTTCTCTGTAGCAGTGTTTAGGGGTAAGTCGCCATTTCCTTTCATGCAGGTATGCCTTTTACCGCTTTGCTCATCTCATTTCTTATGTCTGTCTCGCACACGATTGCGAACTGCCTAATTGACAGCAGGAGCAGATGCAGTGAAACAGAAGCAGTGTAGCACGTTAGGCGAAACTAGGCTTAACTAGGCCGGACTGTACTGGACTAATTCAAATACGCGTAGAGTAGAGCATCCACGTATACCTGATTATGACAGTCTGGTGTGGAAGAGAGTGAGAAAGGCTAAGGTAGAAGAGGATAGGTAGGTGACCGTCTTCATGACCTACCGCTCAAATCAACCTTAACGCCTCCTCATTTGTCACGTCGAATCAGGCTAACGCAGCTGCAGGCTGCATGCAATGAGGTCTTTCTCTTCTGCCTGGCAGATATTAGGGACCAATGTACACACACAGCAACAAGGTCCGGCGACGTCTTCGAGATGGTGGAGCGGGAACCCTCATGCCTCCTCCTCCCCTCGCATGTCCCTCTTCAATCCATTTTCGGTGAGTCACTTCTTCTTCTTGTCTGCATTCCACTTCACTGCATGTGGTCCTTAGCACTGCGTCTTGCATTATGTCTTAGTGCTTACGCTTCATTTATTCAAAGCAGAGAAAAGGGAGGAAAGAGTGCTGCCTGCGTATCATCTTACAGTCCTTTGTGTTTCCATTTCAGTGACACCAGGACGCCTCACTTGTCTGGCTACCCCACGTTTCTGTCACGTTCTCCTCTCCCGGACCCACAGTCTCTTCTCTTCTTCCTCCTCCAACCCTCTTATTTGCCAACGTCCTTTAAGCAAGTCCCGTTCCTCTCTGCATTTCCTTTATTCCTCATCAAGCTATGTTAAATGGTGATGGTGATGAGAGAAATTTTACTCTGGACTAGACGAGGCTTAGACTACACCAGAGTAGACTACTCTAGACTTAAGCAATGTCTAAATTCCGCTTTAACTTAGCTAGCATTGTCGTATCCCCTTCATTCCCATCTTCAATTTTTTTACTTTTCTGTAGTTTGTTTTATTCCATGCCGCCTCAGTTCTGCCACCTCTTCCTACTTATCCCACTCCTTCTCCACCAGTTATGCCCTTGAGAGCGAAGGTTAGTGCTTTTCACCTACTTCCCGCTTCGTATTGCATAGTTCGGCTCATACCCCACCTTCCCATCCCATTCTCCATACTCATCTCCCACCTTGTGGAGAGTTCCTCTGCCTGGTGGTGCATCATAACGGGTAAGAAGGTGCTCTTCTCTCTCTGCTTCTCCATCTCTACTCTGTTCGTTCGGTCTGTTCCGCTGTGTGTGCATACCGTTGTCCATTTCCTTTCCTTGTCCTTCCAGATCGTTGTCGTGACCAGTGTGGCACGGAAACAGGTGAGAACATGTGTTTGTTTGTATGTGTGCGCGCGTGTGTTTGTGTGTGTAGGCCTGTTGACACAGTTGGTCAATCTTCCTCTCTGTACGCGACTCTGCAGACGACCAGGTAGATAGTTGTATCCTGGGACCAGTAAGCTCTCCTTTGAGCATTCATTTGTTGTCTGGTTTGTTGGCAGGTCGGTTGGTTTTAATTCCTTACTCCTTCACTCACCTATTTCGCGTTACTCGCCTCCTGCTTCTTCCGCTTCTGCCTCCTGTCCTCTCTCATTTTTCTTTCTTTCCCCCTTTTTAGATTGAAGAAGACATACCGTGGTGGAAAGAAAGTAGCGACGACAAAAATATGAGCAACATTGTGCATGGAGGTGGTCCAAACCGTCGCAGATGGTTGCGGCGATTAGCCAACCATGTGCTGAGGATATCGAGCTGCCTGCACCTACACAGAAGAAAAGGACTTACTAAAAGAAGTGGTGCTACGAGGCGGCCCCCGAACTCGGTGATCTGCGGTTGTGGGAGTTGCAATTGCGCAGTTCTTGACATTAGACATTGAACATTTTAAGGACTTCAGCCCCATCCTCCTAATCTCTCCATTTACTTACAACAAGCCTTACCTTCTTCCATCCTCCCTCTTCCCTAATAGAAGTGTTTTCATCCAACTGCGTCTTCTTGGACATTGCATTGTGCGCGTTCGATTGGTAAACGCCATCCACTTCAATGGACACAACCTCTCGTGTCACAGTCCTTCATTGTGGTTAGAGCAATAGCCTTGCAGACCGAGCAAGCCCTGGCTTTTTGCAAGAAGGTGGTGGGCGCTGAACCATTGTTTCTCAGTGGCTGTGTGGTTGTGGGCGGCGAATGCCGACTTGATTGATTGGAAGACTTTTTGCTCAGAATGAATGGAACACTTGTCCGATATGTTCAGCAGTCTAAATAGTGGGAGGAGCAGATTGCCGGTGAGGAAAGGCAGGGTAAGTAGGGTGTCAATTGGGCAGATGTTCCCACTTAAGCTTCTCCTCTACCCCAAGACCAGACCAGTGCCCCAACTTCATTGTGTGTCAATAGGGAATGCGCTGACATGCTCGCGGCTTTCAGTGATTGCAGAGATGGTTTGGATGCGCTTCGATAGCCGCAGTGTAATCACAAACGCTCGGCATCATGGAGATGGAGCCTGCTTTGACGCTAAAATGTCATTCCAGCGCTATAGATAGACCACATACTGCCCATGCGTTCCTCATTCATTGTCTAGTGAAGTCAGAATTTCGAGGTTAAATGCTTACAACGGGGATGGGTGCAGCAATGGAGGAGCGAATAGTGCTTGTATCTAAACACCAAATGATCGGATTCTTGATAGAGGAGGAGAAGAAGCAGCTTTGCTTCCTAGATTCGGTATGTGTGGCGTTGCTTGGGATCTACGCGTTAACCCAATTCTGAATAGTTTGTTTCGAAACACCATTCAGCGGTCCGACACCCACGTCTTCACAAAATTCGCTCTACAAGCTCTCGTTTGGATAACATCTGTGACTAACGAAGAAGCTACTTACAAGGATTTTTAACTCACCACAGTTCGCGCATAGAGGCAATGAATTTCAGTGAACATTCGATTTCTTCTCCCACTGCACAACTATGTGACTGCAAGGGCGACTCGGCCTTGGACGTTGTCGACTGACTTAATGTTGGTATCACAGAAGATGCTTTCAGTTCCTCTCATCTCTTCGCTTCGGGTGTGAGATTCGCTTAGCACAATCATTGTTTGATGATTTAATCATTTTGATGTGTCTTTTCTGCAAAAGGCGTAAGAATTGAGGTGAAGGAATCCAGATACCACAATTAATTATCCTAAATGGAGTCTGCAACAAGCCGTTCATGTCATGAGCTTTTTGGAATGAATAGACAACACAGAAGAGGAACTACACTTCTTTCGCCTAAGAGCTTGCACCGGCTGAATTCTGCAGAGTCCACTCGACTGTATATCACGTAACACTCCGAAGTTCCACTGCATGCACATTGTCAAGCGAATTTGTAGCGCTTAACAGTTATTCAAATAAATTATTTTGTAACACTTCGCTATTTGCCTAAATCCCATCTCCTGTTGCGGGCAGTGGTTGGCCGTCTTGCTATCGCTGGGCAAACTGGCCTCTAAGTCATGCTAGCACCTCGAATCCCCTTTCTTTTTACCAAATAAATGCATTACCTTCGTGTGTTATATCTGCTCTCGTCTCGGAGGAAGCCTCGGGGAGCTGTGACTTTGTTAACTAATTGTATGATCCAAAACTTGCTAAAACGATGTAAAGGTTATAATAAACATTTAAAGTTCTAGCTTGAAAGCTTATCTCGTTTTTAGTGGTTAAATTGTAAGCAGGAATTCTGTTGGCGAAGGCGTAAAGAAGACATGATTTTATTTATCTTATTCTCCATCGTGTTAATATCCAAGACGTGTGTATGCAGTTCCACTGCAAGCATATCCGGACTAGGCCGCAAACGTATTTGAGTAGAGGAAGATATATAGCAGATCACGATAAGTGCATTTAAAAACAACAAAGCTATTCGTGCGAGAATTGGAAGCGAGACATTCGCAGTGCTTTATTTCCGATTAGGCATAATGTGCGACAAAATTAAACTTTTCTACGTAGGCAATGCAAATCAGCATTCGCGAACGCGTTAGCATCTAAGCAACAAACAGTTGTAACAAACTAAAAGCAACGTTTTTCGTTGCTATAATGTTAAATGATTTTCAAAATTGGAGGCTGTTGCCACTTAAAATGCGCAATCATTCTGTTACGTCACATATGTGTGACACGGGTCATTCATTAGGCAAGGACGACCAGTTGTGCCGACTTGAACCTCAAACTCATCAAATGAGAATATTATAAGCAAACAAAGACGTATTAACTTCATTAGAGTGATGGCAGTAATCTAAACCCAACTTGAGGTTTGGCAGCCGTGGATTGGTCACTAAGAGGCGCGCCTCGGCATTCGAATGCGAGATCACCTAATTCTCTGCCGGCTGTATTTTAGTGTCAGTGGCACAACGAGAAGTCAAGCTCAGTAGACACTTAGCTTTTCTTGCCTTAAAGGAATCGGTTATGATCTTTGCAGCGGCTCTACAGAGAGGGTGGGTGAAGCTAACGGGGCTTGATGGGAGGTCGCACTGACGTTTATTTTCCGCATCAACACACCTTTGCTTGATTAAAATCAGGTTAATTTAGCACAAGGGACAACAAAATTATAAAGGATCAATTGGAAGTGAAGAGCTGTGAACAAAGTAGTGTGTTGCTGAAGTCGTGGTAGAAGTAGGAGAGTTGCCTGAGGAGGCGACTGTAATCAACATCAAAGTTACCATTTCCATTCACCTGAAATGATACTCGCGTGGTAGTTCTAGCCTTACGGAGTCGAATATTAGAATTTGGCACCACGGACTGAGTCGATTTAGCATGTGTTTGAGTGGTCGAGGCCTCACTGTTCGCCTAAACAGATACCCATAACACTACACAGAGGAGTAGGCGACATAAGTCGCAGTGGGTGCCCTGGTGGTTAACAGCTGACCGGGGAAGAAAGCCCGTTTGATGCCGTGCCTAGGCAAAGATCTTTGACATTCTAAAAATTTGTTATCCCTGAATAAAATCGATTTGGATTTTTGGTTATAGAGGCATCCTAATCGTCTTTAGAAACTTTGTAAACACCATGGTACTGTCGAACCATTTAGGTACCCGCGCTTCTTTTGGCGGTGGGCAGATCCATATTTGCAAGCACATCAGCCTCCAGGTGCCAAATATTTTGTTTTAATAAATGAGCAATGAATTTTCCTTCTTGCTATAATTTTAATCGTTTTTTAAATTTGGTGGTTGTTGCCACTTCCAATGGACAAATACTCCGTTGCGGCGCCTTCATGTGACACAGACCATTTATCAGGCAATAACGACCGGTCGTTTGCTGTGTGACAACCGTGGTTATGATTGGCGAGATTCGTTTTGTTAAGAGATAGAGAATCGCTACAAAATCTATTGCATTTTGATTGTTTTACCGCGTTGTAAAGATTTCTCCTTATTTGTAATAAGCATTAGACACGGGCGTTTCAACTTAGGTCTCCTTTTAGCGTGCCCTGTTCTTCTGTCACCTTTTGGCCGTTTAGTACAATTGGTTTCTCAGTCAGTCTAGATTTTTGCATTTGTCAATTGCAACGCTAAAGGGCTTTGGTCTTGTTTTCGCATATCGCATCACTAGTAGCACACAGATAACGGTGCGCCACAGGAGGGTTTGGCACTGAACCCACTCCCTTTTCCTCCTCCTAGCCTTCTGATGAAACCAAGATATGATGGAGAATGGTGAACTAAAGCTCACCTCATCTTTTGAAGAAAGATGAATTTGGTTATCATTCGCTCTGTCATCGTCTACTGTCGCCTGTGTGTTTATCTCCAATGTTTAATGCATGTTTACCGTCTCCAATTAGCATAGTTTGATAAAATGGATGCTGCGAGCTTCGGACAGAAGGAAAAACTAATGTTTTGTCTAAACTATCCACCTATGCACCAACCGACCTGCTTACCTGTGAGTCCATTGATACATCTATCCAACTCAGAACTATCTCTTCTTTATCCACCCATCTATCCGTCCTCCCGCTCCATTTTTTTCGACTGAATTTTAGCTGATTGCTAAATACTTAATCCACTACGAAGTCATCTTATCTTCAATGAGGCCACGATGGATACGGTCGTTTATAAGACCCATTAATTTGGCAATGCCCCCCCCAAGCAAGTCTTTCCAAAGCATGAGATTTCGAAGTGCTAGAGCGATGCACCATTTTTGTAAGGTGACAATGTTTTTAATTTCTTTACCAGCCAACTACCCCCTCCTTGAAAGTTGAAAATAACGGATTCAATCCGCACTAGGATGATCAGTGCAGAATGAAGGTTCGTTAATGCCACGTTCTAAAAAGGGGTCATTAAAGCGGTTTGTATTTAAGAGTGTAAAATTCGGCATGATTATAACACCTTACTGCAGTAATTTGTTAGTAGCAACACTCGGTAGTCTGGTTTCACCTCATTTTAACAGTAGGCCAGGTTAGATTTTCTGCCTTCATTTTATTTTTTGATTCCCTTTCTCCTCATCAGCAAGGCCCACCAACGTTGTGGTGGGTCTGGTTTAGGCATATCCATGTGTAACGGATCCTGTTGCCCATTGAAAGAACCTGAGACGGGCAAAGGAAGTAGAAAGAGGCAACTTTAGTGTATTCTATCCGAGGTTATCAGTGTAGAAAATGATATATGACGGCTTTAGAGTTGAGGAATTAGTGCAGGGAGACCCACGAGTGAAGATTGCGATGACAGTTTTGAATGGCTTTTGGAGGCTGGCTAACTTCAAGCGAAAAGTTCTTGACTTTAGTTTAAACTTGATTAAAGGCGAGTTTAAGCGGGTCTTTACATGCTTATCAGAGAAACGGTTCCTCTGACGGCATTATGCATTCATTAATGCATTGCATTCCTTTTACCGTCTCTATCGCCTTCCAGACAAGTTAGGCTGAAGAAGAGGAGTGACAACAAGGTGAGTAGGAGCACAAGGCTTCTACGACAGTAAATAAAGGAAAAGAGTGGAGAATGAATGCGTTAAGATTAAGGCGAGCGTTTCTCTGCGTTACTGAAGTGGAAGACGGTATGGCAGGGAGGGAGGACGGCGAAGAGGGAAAGAAAATGCTGAGAAAAAAGTAGCAATGTAGGTATATATCTAGGCATAAGACTTAAAGTAACACCACCAGTGATAGGAATATGAGAAGTAGAAGAGAATGGAAATTTTTAAATATAAGTGTGTGTCACGCATGTCTGACGGTGAGATGAAGTTCAAAAATTGTTTGGCAAAGCCTATTAAAAAGAAAAAAGCAATTGCACAAGCAAATAATTGTTTCACCTGCTTTAAAGAAGAATGCGAAAAAGGAGTTAATAAAAAGCAAAAAAATAACAATACTTCAACCATAAAAGAAAGAAGGAAAAAAGGAGATGAATGATCGCTTGTCCCTTACGAAGGGCATCAAAAAGGAAAGAAACAAAAGAAATTGGAAGGAAAGAAATGCTTAAAGTATAAGAGATTTAGGGACTAGGGTAGGAAGGAGGTAAAGAATGGGCGAATAAACATGTGCGTCACGGATATGTGACGGTGAGAAAGATGATGAAAAGAAAAGGTAATAAAAGAGCCCTTGATGAAGTTAAAGTCACAGATAAAAAAATAAGCGTTTGACTTTCTGTTGCGCAATTGTTTTGTTCTTCTTTTTATGAACGATATGCACTGAAAGGGATTATTTGTGTCATTGCGGTGCAATACACAGTAAAACATGGTAGTGAAAAGGAAGGAGGAAGAAATAAAAGAACCCTTACTTTTACATCTATAACTGCTATATACAGATGTAAAAATGAACACAAAAAAGACGATAAGTAAAGGAAAAAGAAAAAGAAGGGACGCAAGAAATGAGGGGTAGTGATTGCGAGCGAAGTGATGGAGGCAGAAGGGATTAGCATTAGTCATGACGGTGGTGGGTGGAAAGAGGTAAAGGTGGGATGACGAATAGATAAGTAAGTTTATCTGGAAAAAAAATAAAAAGGAAGAGAAGAAGGAGGAAAAAGAGGAAAGAAACTTTGTTAGATGGCGGCAATGTGACTGCCAGTGTGTGTCGCACCTGTGTGACGGCGAGTAGGTAGGCAAGATGAGGTAGAAAACAGCGAAAGTTAGTAAGGCCAAAACATGGTTTTTTAAATAAAAAAATTTAAAAAAGCTCTTTAATAAGTAGTGTTTGATTTTGTTAAAATGATAATTTGTTATTGAAAGGAAAGGAGAGGGGAGAAAGTGGATGTTTTGCGTTAATTGAAAGGGTAGCAGCGGTTGTGGCCGGCCAAAAACTGATTCCAAACGACCATGAAGTCTCGATTCTATCGGTATTACTTGCAGCAAAATCTATATCCAAGAACTACGCTTAGGGCAATAAAACAGAGTCAAATTATCTCCGAGGTCATATGGCTTTATTTGACCTTGAACTGAGGCCTAACCCCCGTCCGCTTTACTCTCCTTAATTGCCTTCTTGGTGGGTATTTCCGGTTTTCAGTGCTACCGCTGCTGCAAAGAACACCTCATCAGTCATGAAGTTTGCCATTTAATGGTGAAGAATATTTTAATCCTCTTTTCATCCTTCTTCAGCTACTCTTTGTTTCCAATCCTGGTCCCCATATCGATTGACTTTGAGCGCTGCCATCACTGAGTCGGTGGGTGAGTGGGTAGGTGGGTGGGGGAGTCTTGACGAGAGATTAAGCAGCGTCGCAACGTAAGCATAGGCCCAAGTGATCGATGCACTTTGGTCGTCCCCCTACCCTATCTCCCCCCTCCTGCACTATTGATTCGTACATCCTCGACTCTTCTTCCTCCTCCCGCGGGCTCACCGCCCGCACCCCAGTCACACGATGGTGTCTCACGGTCTTCATGTACTTTTTCCGTCGAGTGGCCTCACTTAGTAGTAGTGGCTATATTATCTAGGTAATCCACAGCCATAATCTCCTCTCAAAGACTACAACCTTAACTGGCTTCCATCTCCTTTATTGCTTTAAATCCAAACAATAGCTGTGCTAACAATGATCTTTTGACATAGGTACACGCCGTGCGTAACAGCAAAAAGTAGTTTCGATCAGGAGAATGGAAACTGCAATGCAGACGTTTCGGTGTGGTCAAAAAGAGTCCAAGTCGAAGATATAACGGACACTGGCATGACTAGTACAGCTACTACTCTTTTTAGAGAGACCGACCTAAGTGTAGCATTTAAGAGCAGGAAGCCTCTTTTAGCCTCCCAAGCAGTGACGGCACTCGTGCCTCCACCTGCCACTAGAATGGCATTGATGGGGGACACGACTGTAAAGAAAGGTTCTGCATCCTCCCGGTGCCACACTTCGATGCCTAGTACGATGTCCCATTTAGTGGAGGAGTAGGCGATGTCCATTCAGTGGCCACTATGCAGACGGCGCACACTAATCACCTCCCACTGAACGTGTGCTCGTCGTGGCGTGGTTCAGTCCCCTGCGGAATGATGACGCTGTCACGCTGCTTGGTATAAGTTAGTTCAATTAATTCACGAAAACGCGAACGCATCGGCAAACACCTATTCTTAAAAGAGAAGGACTAAGCAAGTCCCTCCAGTGTAATAGAAGCCTCACAAAGCATAAAAGTTATATATATACACGGGATACCAACTCACCTTTGACTTTAAACGACCTTTTACTTTCTAACTGCAATGACATACGGTCGACAATTTTCTGACACATTAATGCATCGACTAGACTATGAACGTGAGGAGACGTTGAAACGATTCCTATTCAGTGCTACCTTGAGTCGGGAAAGAAAAGACACTCTTTTTTATGATCGTTGGCTCTCAACCGCTGGTACAACTAGCTACATGCGCAGTTGAGCGCACCAACCACAAATTCGGCTACGACCTTAGATGCATCAGCAAAGCGATTAAAAAAAAATAAAAAGATCGTAAAGAAAAGATATAAAAAGCTATCAAATAAAACAAACGCTGCACTAAATCGTAAGCTAAAGTACGTTTTAACAGGCTTTGTAAGCCAACATTGCCAGAACCAAAATCTTGAAATAAATGAGACATGCCAATATGTGAACGTAGCGAATTTGTGCTTTTATTCGAATTAGGCATACTTTTAGTTCATGATTCTTGCAATGCCATTTTCACTTATTCTTATTAAGTGATTTACTTTGTTTTTATTTTTGAGCCCTAAATTTACTTCAAAATACAAAAGACGTACAGATGTATTTGGGTATTAGATTATAGAGGTATTCAAATCGCCTATTGAAACTTTGTAACCACTCTGGCAATGCCGATCTATATCTGCAAGTGCATTAGCCTCCGAATATCTAACTTTTGTGCAAAGGCAATGACGTTTTTCCTGCTGTACTTTGCACTGGTTTTCAAAATTAGCAGTTGTTGTCGCTTAAAATGGGCAATTACGCCATTGCGTCACAAATATGTGCCACAGAAGCATTCAATGACATTAAAATGAAGACCCAAGTCATGATCTACTTATATGTATTGTGCTAACAGTATTTTCCTGAACCCAGCCTACGGAGTGGCGGCTGTGGAATGGTCGCTGGGAGGCACACCCTCTAATACGTATGCGAGATACGACATAAAGACGAGGCTAGTGGGCATTTACCACCGTTGGGCCTCAGAGGAACCGGTCGCACTGTAGTCCATTTTTCACATTAACACATCTTTCATTAGTTGGTAACAATTTCACTTCAAAAAATGCGTAACGGATCGCCTAAGTGCACTTGCTGCGCCTCTGTTGGTTTTACAAATAAAAGGAGTGATTAAATGGCCACGTGAGTGAGGCGACATGCGATCCAGGGGCCACAAAAGGCCCGAAAGTGTAGGACTCAGACTACGAGGTTAGAGATATCCATAGCATGACATAAAAAGTAGGCGATTCTGTTTTATTCTTCACAAGGAGCAACACCACTCTGTGGCATCCTGCTGGTTATGGTCAGTTGCTATTTGTTTTGTTTTTTTTTTTTCGTTTAAAAAGTAGCTGGCCAACGTTTACCTACTGCTTACTTCAGTCTTGTTGTCCTAGGTAGTCGGTGAAAAGCCGGTTGTGCGTGGTGTTTTCAGTAGTAAATGGGCAGTGATCCTCTACCACGTGTAGTTCTTAAACGAGATAATTTGTTTTACTGTGCTCCGTCCATTGTCACTGCTGACTGTTTGCGTGACTTCGCCAGGCCTCTCCAGTGACCGGGCAACCCATTTATTCATTTTTCCAATGAATGGTACCAATTGTTGCTGTTGGTGCATTTTAAAGAAAGCATTTGACCCACATTTGCTTACCATTTGTCATGTTGCTAGCAAAAGCCCTTTTTCTCCCTCCCCCTCTATGTACTGCGTGCCAATCTGCTTATCTGCACATCTACCTATACACTGACCGATATGCCTACCCGTGGGTCTCCTGACCCATCCACCCAACTCAGAACTACCCTTCTCTCCATGCATTCATTTTATCCATCTTCTTACACCACTTTACCTTAGCGAGTGTGTCAGGTGCCCTCAGAACATATACCCCATCGACCAGTCTACTGTCCCCACAGGCTCCTCTAAAGTGCTGCATTCTTGCGAGTCAGAAATGCTAATAATTTGGATTTTCTAAAGAAAAAACCCCTTTCACACCCTCTTTTTTTCCATCCTGTTTTCCTTAAGCTTCCTTCGCGGTGGATGCATCTTGTGTCCAGCGCTGCTGCTGTTGCTACTGCTAAAAGCGCCTCAGCAGTCACAGGGTTGACCATTTAATGTTAAAAAATATTTTAATTCTTTCTATCATCCTTTTTCTTCTTTCCTGACCTTTTTAAGCTACGCTTTAACTTTATCTCCGATCCCCATAACGATTGACTTTGAGTGCTCTCATCACCGGGTGGAAGTGTCTCGTCGAGATACTAAATATCGGCCCAATGTAACCACAGGCCTAAGTGATCAGTGCACTTTGGTCGTCCTCTATCCCTGCCCTCCCCTTCCTGCACTGTTGGCTGGTATAACCCCATTTCCTCCTCCTCCTCCTCTCTCAGCGGGCTCGCAACTCGCACCCCGGTCACATGATGATGTCTCGACGGTTTTTGGTTATAATTCTTTTATCAAGTGACTTCACCCAGTAGTAGTGGTTGCATTAGATAAGTAATTTACAGCCTCAATACTCTCGCAAAAACCACAACCTTGGCTGTCTTTTATCACCTTTATTGCCTAAAATACAAGGATTGGTTTTGCTAACAATGATCCGTTGATAAGAAGTACACGCCATACATAACAACAAAAGCAGCTCTGGTCAGGAAAATGGGAGCCGTAATGCATACGTCCAAGTGAAATCAGGAGGGAATAGAAGTCGTGAAAATAACAAGCACTGGCATGACTAGTTCAGCCATCAATTTAAGGGTAGAAATTTATTGGTAGCAGTTGGGAACACGTAGCCTCGTTCGGTCCAGGAAGCAGTGACTGCACTCGTGTCCCGACTTCCGCCACTAGATTGCCCTAAAATTACGATGAATGACACCGATGGAGGACACGATCGTAGCAAAAGGTCCTGAACCCTCCCAGTGCCACACCTCGATGACTATTACAAGGTCCCATTCTGCGGAGAGGTTAGCAATATCCCCTTGATGGCTGCCAAGCAGATGACGCGCACACACACATCACCTCCTACAGAACTTGAGCCTGTCACGGCATGGTTTAGCCCCCATGCTGAATGATGACGATGTCACGCAGTTGGTTATAGGCATAAGTATACTCCTTTACTGTGATTGCAGCCTCGAAAATAGTAAAATATGGATGCACAAGATCACAGATATCAACATTGTCTACCAACTCACCATTGACTTCAAATGATTCCCACCTTTCACTGCAATGATATCCAGTCGACAGTTTTCTGGCACATTTACGCATCAAGTAGATTGCGAACGTGCGTGGATATTGGAACGTTCCGATTTCAGTGCTATCTTTAGTCGGAAAGGAAAATGCACCCACTTTTGATGAATGTTGGCCCTCAGCCGCTGGTGAAACCAGCTACAAGCGCAGTCGAGTGAACCGACCACAAATTCGGCCACGACTTTAAATCCATCAGCGATGACATTTAGCAGCATGACGAATGATCTGAATTACCGCACTAGGAGGCCACCGAGAATGCTACTGTCAAATGCCTGCCGCAATGCCGGTGACATAATTGAAGGATGATGGCATTCTCACGCCCGTTTCAATGTAGACAAACATCATTTTTGGTTATTCTTCCTTCAGATTACCCTTCACTGTAATTTGCTACTTAAGTAAACACAGGCGCATCCAATATTATGGAAGTCCTCAGCATGAAGACTAATGCGCTTGGATGCCGTGGAGCCTTAGGAGTGCTTCATGGTCCCCGTTGCAAATGCTCCCTCTATTGTGCCAGTTCGCGTTATGCTTAAGACCAAAATGACCATTCCTGCCCATGCGTTGTTTGCTTCCAAGCACGTCCCATTCATTACAGCAAGCCTTCAGTGAGTTAAGCTGACGTCCCAGTCACCTACCATGTGAAGCTCAGTCTAACCTGACCACACAAATTCTTCTCTGCCTTTGCACTACCCTAACTGAAACTTTCGCAGTGTGGGCGGCTCATCAACTGCGTCAACTGTCCTTTTATAATTCAAATCCCGTCCTAATTCCTTAACGACGTCCCTTTGCAATTTCCAATAAAGGCTAGAACAAATTATTGAACCCATGATCAAAGATTGCACTGAATGTCTTTTACTTGCATATTATCCACAAAATGACAACTGCGGCACATTGATTGCTGTGGTCTTCTAATTGATTGACGCACGTACGCTTCTTACTAGTATTACAGCTACTCAGCGGTTTGCTTCGAGTAACAAAGAGAATGAGTTCCAAGACAGGTGGATCGAGCATCAGTCGAATCGGTACTCGCTGCTATGAATAACTCCCAGCGAAACTAGCAGTCTTTGATGGCTAGGAATTATCAAAGTTGCGCAATAGCAGATAAAGAAAAATCATGCAATCTCAGGCAACACTTCGAGGGAAAGTCTAGCGACTCGAATGGCAACGTGAGCAATTCATCAGTGACAAGACTGGAGTGCCGCTCTAATTAACGGCATTGTCTCACCAGGCTTAGTAGCATTGTGTCAGAGGACACAAAGCACAATGACGTAAATGCATGTACAGAGAGGCTGCGTTTGCTGGATGCATTTACAACACAAATGGGTTCGGGTTTCAAAGTGTTGGTTTATCAGTTATCTACTTAGCACATGTGGGTGACATGAGCAAGGCGACGGAAAAGTATCCTTGTGAATAACATTATTGTAGGTTTAAAGATAAAACTAGAGCAGTTGAAGATTGTGAACAGTTGCTCAATTTTATCAAATATCAGTCCAGATTCCTATCAGTCTCAGGATGGGACAAGGCTGTCAATAACTGACATCTCCTTGGCTCTGTTTTTGCATCCGGTCCCCTCCTACCTGGTATATCCTGCGCTCGATCAAAGTCAGTAATGAGAACATAATCCGAATCCAAGCAAAGAATGCCGTATTTAAAGTCCAAGTCTGCATGAAGATATTGCCAAGCGTGACTGATTTTGTAGGGTTGGAACTGTATATTAGTTTCAGGTGGGACTTCAAGATACAGCAGGCGCGTGCCACGAAATTGGGTGTCCGGCGAGGTTCAGGCGCACAGAAGAGAGCGGGTGATAGTGATAAAGAGCAAGACGCACATAGAGGCAATGATATGCGATGCGCACAAGAACCCGCACCGTCACATACGCTGTAGTGGCATTACCTGCATGTGTGCAAAGTGCTTTGCTAGCCATAAAAACGGCCTTGCTAAAAATCAACTAGTTCATCCCAAACCTCGGAATTCCTCCAGTTCGGGACAGTTCCGCCACACCCTGAGACAAGTAAAGTCTGGACTGACACTCAATAGATTCTGAACCCATTCTGCAAGCTTTAAATGCCCTAACCCTTTTCATTACAGCAGTGAACGTTGACAGCAAATCGATGGTCCCATTGGCAGGTCCCAAGAAGGCCGCAATGATGGCAGAAGCATTGGCGATATTGCACGCGTTTCAGGTACTATGGAGTCATCTTGCTTAAGTGGCAGCCTCGATTGATCACTTGTCAGCGACGTCTATATTTTGCGCTGTCTGAAACGGAAAGAAAGTGGAGTTAATGAGTGAGTGAGTTGATTCTTTGAAAAAGGATACGATTTTATTGATGCTACTTGAGGATGGTACCCGCAAAGCTGAAAATGTGCACACCTGGTGATTTGTGGCAGCTTGCACCGACTACCTTTCCGAAGCAATCTGCGGACAAGTAGGCCATCCCGATCGCACTGGATGATTTCCTACGGAACAGCGCAAACCGATGCGCCTAACCGTTAGTCTACTGCTGTGAATGCCAACGAATGTAGACGATCAGTGCTGCTGCGCTTCATATAAATTCCAAACCACTGCTCCTCAGTGAGCACTGTAAAAGGCGAGAGGCGTTTGCGCTCTACCGCTCGCCTGATTGGCTAAAATGGAACATGAGCTCACTGACGAACACTGAAGAGCCAATGACTGAGGTCATGTTTAATCAGTTGCGCTCATCAAAATGAAATGTTATCACAAAAACTAAAGCAATCACATCCGACCTTTTACTGCAACGTCATTACCCTCTTCGTTTGCTCGTTTACATCCCATTTCTGCCATTGACCAATATCGTTGCAACCACATTCGAAGCAGCCAGCTGGTACCGCCATCCATCCTGGCCATGGGCTCAACGAATCTCAGAAAGCGGACAAAACTTGGTTAGTCAGACAAAAGTAAGGGAAGAAAAGCATGTCCTAAGCTTGATCACTGTATCCAAAACTAGATCATTTGCCAGCAAGCATTCGTGGAGACTGGTGATGAACCATTGCGTAAATGACGTCAATTTTTGAACCACACGATTTACTTCGTGCTATTAAAGCTCATTCACCGGCGAGAAGTGTGGTTGATATGCACATGTGCTGCGAATTGGGTCAAAGATTAGATAATGGAGTGGAATGGATGTGTTAGCAACGAGATGCTGGTGTTTTGCTTATTGGCCAAGTGGTGCATTATAAAACCTAAGAACTACAATTTCGCTTGAGACGAGGCGGATGTGTTGGGTAGTGGACGGGTAGGCAGTGGTCAGGATAGAAATGTGAGACATTCTCACTGCGTTCTAGTCACTCTTTGGCACCTGCGCAGGCTCACTTTTTCTTGTACTGATACGGGCGATGCAGTGTCGTGAAAGCTGACAACACACTTTATTCACAGTGAATGCGTGCATGCAAGAGTTGACAAGTATTTGATAGCTAAGAGAAGCCAATGTTGGGCTTTGAGTTAGAATTTGCTTGCAAATGTGTTGTCACACATTGAATTACGCCGTAGTCGAGCGACTGGGCTAATTTCAGTGCCCGAAGAGGTGGCCAAATAGAGCCCAGCTCCAATTGTCTGCCTTCAACTCAGCACCAGTACATCGCTGGTTAGCTCGACTGCTTGAGATCATTGTGGCACTATGGCAAGGAATACTTCCGCCTGACTGCTTATATTGTTAGCCTAACGCTAAGTGCGATAGTTGTCACTAATGATAATGCTCGTTAGGTCGTCAGTGTGACTATAATGCATTCGTGATCGATTTGAGCCTCAGACCAGGTTCCAAACCCATCTCGCAATCGGTCACAGTCCTCACTAACCGACAGAAAAATAAACGCTTACCTTAATGATGGCACAACTCCTTCTCGATGTCTAATATGCCTATAGTTTACATGGCTGTGAGATCGGTAAGACCATGACCTCTCTTCCATTATGAAAGTCAGTTTGTAGCGCTGGCTCCTTTTTTGGATACACAAGCTACACCAAATCAATTTTACACTCTTTGCTGACTGTACGGACGTGTAATACAATGAATTTTATCCCCTTTTGTGGATCTCATTGCAAAGAAATTTGGCGGTGGACAATTTGCGTGCAAAGTGTTGCACTCTATCTCTTGTTGAATAGTGGCAGGACCCCGTCTGTATCAAAACTCTTTATTTAAATTTTGGGATTGTAGAAAAGTGGATTCCATATGATAGTGCTTCAATGCCAACAGATTAACGTTTTTGACTGTTCATGATTCCAATCATGCAGTTTGTAGGGAACAATGATGCACCGGAGGAGTGGATTTGTCTGGAAAACCCATGAGTAAAATTGAAAAATAGTTCAGGCACTCTTCTTGTCAATGGACTTTCAAGCTGCCCTCTGATATGCCAACTGATACGGTCGAGGATTTACGATATGCTTGATCGCGGTGTTGATGCTGGAGACATGGGAGCCATTGTCACCAATTCGGGTGGATATGCTACTGCTTCGTCTTCGATTTAGTAAATTTAAGCATGTCAAGCAGAAGTGCCTTAGTAATGCGACGAAGTTGTAGAAGTCAATGTTGGGTTGGTGAGGTTTGATTGCAGACGGATGGAACTGGGTCTGAGGTGGCTACACCCGCAGTCACTAAAATTTGCCAATTTTTTTACTGCTTCGTTACTCAAGTGCTGCACAAAGCCTAATAACAGTTTGCACTTAAATTTAACTTCTGACCTGGCGTTGACTTTCCCTAGTATCGAATCGCCCATCAAATCCCTTCATACAGGCACCCACTGCAAAGAAATGCTGATGTCAGCCTCAACAACACTGCATTACTCACATTAGTACAAGTGGAAGTGCGTCTATGAGGGTGCCTGCGCATGTCAGCTGATGAGCTGACTAGTTCGCAGTGAGAATGCCTCAGTCCCTTCTCTCGACTACTGCTCGCCTCTCTACCATCCAACACACCTGCCTTCTCTCTCAACACGCAATCGCCACCACCAAAACCTCGTGCCAAGTGCGTTAAAAACAAAGCGAAGTGTAAGGACTTCGAAAATGGCAGTAGGAGTAGAGACTGAAGATAGCTATAGAGAAGTCGTAGGGCACTTTTGTCTATTCTATTTTGCATGACTGACTCCCTCAACCAATCATATTTGAAAGGCAAAATATTATCACGGATTTCTTAAATCACTTCCCATTTTAAACCTATTGTATTTTAGCTTGCCATTATTTAGATTAAGCTCTTGCCGAGTCTTTGATATCGATGAAAATGTTTGTCGTTTTTTGTTGTTCCTAAACAAAAAACGACACTGTGGTAGAAATCAGGCCTTTCATTACCAAATACGGTATGAATCACAAGCTTAACGCATCCACATAAGCAAGCTTGACTTTTGCAAGCTCAGGAAATTATCCACAGAAGTAGTAGAAGAGTGGCTGAAGACAAAACTAGTAAGCGAATCTTGAGATCAAGTAGATACAAGAGCTTCGTAAGGGTCCGCCCAACGAAGCACAAGGTTCATTGCACCTCGTATCCTGTCTTTTGGCTAAATAACCCATGACTAATCAGTCTTCATTTTACTTACACCATCTCTGTTCTGGTAGGTTTTATTTTGACTACATTCGGCTAGAAAAGTGCCGACCTAAGCCTCTTCACACTTCGTTTCGCGATTCGGCTACTTCTGCACCGTCAACAGAAGGGCATAGGATGGTAGTGTAAATGAGACATTAGCCTTGTACGTAACTCCGATTGCATACGCCTTTGAAAATTTGAAAGTAGAAATGAAATTTTCATGCATTCATACAAGAGTTAGTAGTATGGCGAGGGATATAAACGATCTTTAAGGCAAAGACTACACTTGGTTTATTTCGCTGTTCAATTAGGTAGTTTTGATTGTGTGTAGAGATTTCACAACTCCGAAATTCAGTCATAGCTAACCTTGTTTTGACAAGAGCGAACAGGTGGATGTTGTGATTGCACACCTTTATCCAGACGAATCAAAAGGAAACAGCGTGTTGACAGTAAGATGTGATGAGTTTAATTACTCTCACGGGGCTCGTTGTCACATAGAACACCTCTGTTGCCACCTCGTGCCAATAGCAGGTTCTCTTCATTAGTTGCTTCATTTGCTTTCTTCTCCTATTCGTTTAACCCATTCTTTTCAAATTCTATTAATCAAATTTTCGTGTAATCCAGTCCCATTTATTCTACTTTACTCAATATGATGATGGTCTGGCGTAAAATCGTCCATTTTTTCTGTTGAATCAGCATTAAAAATGTACGAATTTCTTGATGCCGCGGATTTGGTAAGACTCTACGTGGATTTTAAAATTATAAATTCGAATATGGAACAAAGTGCGTCAAATAATGGGCCCTGCTTGACAAGCATCACCTACCTGACAAATAACGGCGGCGGATAGTTTTGAGGTTGCGGTTATAATCAAGTTCTGTTTACCTAAAGCCAACACTTCCCATTTCAACTGGTCACAGCATTCGATATCCATTGACTTATAATTGTGGCCGCATTTTGCATTTGTATTTGCGCAAGTGATCTGAAGACTTCTTCGCAATAGCTCACGTCTCTTCAAGGCACCACAGTGTTCTGAGAGCAGTGCAAAGGCATAAGTTGCGAATTGACATTATGGACTGGGGCTATGGCCAGATAGTCACAGTGCAAAGCGCATGTGAGTTTCTGCACACACAATAAAGCAAAGGAAAAGAAGCGAATCTTTTCTTCAAAGAATTTGCTAGCTTCTACTAAAATTTGAATGTGTCACCTCATGTGGCCCTGTTTTACTGTATTTGAAAGTGTCGATATCAGCGACGCCTTAGAACAAGTATGCCCCTCCAGTGTAATAAAAGCTTCAAAAATTATTAAAGGTGGATGCAAAATGTTACAACCATATACACGGGCTACCAACTCAACTTTAACTTCAAATGATTTCCACCTTTTGTTGCAATGACATCCAGTCAGCAGTTTTCTGACACATTTACATATCGACCAGACTATGAACATGAAAGGACGTTAAAACAATTGTTTTTTGTGTTATCGTGAGTCAGGAAAGTAAAGGCACTTTTTTTATGATAGTTAGCCCTCAACCGCTTGTTTAAATAACTACAAATGCAGTCGAGCACACCAACCAAAAATTCGACTATGACCCTGGAGGCACTAGCGGCGCGATTAATAAAAATATAAAGGTGATAACGGAATGCTATAAGAAGATTTCAAATAAAATAAAAGCTACATCAGATCGCAAGCTAATGTTCGTTTTAACAGGCACTGTAAGCCAACATTTTCACAACTAAAATCTTTACACAAGTGAGACATGCCAATATATGAACGTTGCAAACTTGTGTTTTGATTTGATTATGATTTCGTAATGTCACTTTAACTTATGCTTGTTAAGTAATTTACTTTGCATTTTGACTCCTAAACGTGCCCTAAAGAGCAAAAAGAAAATAGACCACTTCGGGTATTAGGCTATAGAGGTATTTGAATCGCCTTTAAAGAATTTGTAAGCGCTCTGGCATTGCCTAACCATTTGTTTATATGTGTTACTTTTCGCGGTGAAGGCAGACTCATATTCGCAAATTCATCAGCCTCCTAACATCAAATATTTTCTAATGTAAAGGCACTAACGTTTCGCCCTTGCTATACTTTGTGTCGGTTTTTAAAATTAGCTGTTGCTGTCACTCATAATGGGCAATCACTCCATTGCGTCACATGAATGTGACACGAGTCATTTCTTAGACAACAATGATCGGCCATGCTGGATTGTGCCACGGAAGCATTTAATGAGATTTGCATAAAGATGGCGTTTTCCATGATCGGCGACCTAATTCTGTCTGTCTGCTTTTATCGATAAAGCAATCAATGAGCTGCCTATCGTGATGTAATTGTCCGTTATTGGAATTGCAAAGTGTTCTCAAGCTGCTCTCCCAACTCTTTCCGGCCCTCTACTCGCCTTTTGCAATTTGTTAACCCCTTTGACTCAGGAGAGGGTCCGTGAAGAGACGTCAACATTGCCTCCTGCAGCCAGCTCCACTCTGTCCTCCAATCCGATTTCAAAATCCAAATGCCCACAAAGCATCCACTGCCCATCCTTCCACGTCCATTGCATTCCAGGCCTCAATGTCCATTCATCACACTCTATCGACAACACGATGTTAATTCAACAATGTGATTAAGCACATATGCGTAAGTACCTCCTTTTATGCATAGTAGCCTACAGCCTTCATTCAACTTCCACTACTGGAATTTCATCGTCTGCCCTTCTAGTCTCACCTGTGGCATTCGGTCGGTCGGTGGTCTGACCAACCAACACTGGCCAGCGCAATCTGCAGCACTGGCTACACTTCGAAGTTGTGAGAAACCGGGTCTCGGTGTTCTCGATGACGTGGACGACGGCACGATGACAGCTGCATTCTGAGTCAGGCCTTTAACTTATCAAGCATAACTGGTGAGAAAAGGAAAGGCGAAGATCAGTGCACTTGTTGAGTCAACGTACTCCTCTCCGACTACGTTAGTGTTAATGAATCTTCTAATTCTCTTCCTTCTGCTCCTCCTCCATGTGTGCTATGATGTGATGGCTATTGAGCCTAAGCAGAGAAGCGCATGGGAAGGCAATGTATGCTACTAGGAAACAACCTATACTGAGGACTGTTGTGCAAAGCCGACACCAGCAGACCCCACTGCTAGACACTACGTGACACGTGCCACAGATCGATCCACGCATATGTCAAATGCGAAGACGTCAATCACACACTCAACTGCCAGATATGCTTACGTACGCGTTGGGAAGCCTTCTACTACTCATCTTGCTTCTCCGTCTTATCCTTGTTTCCACTACTCAGTTCATTGCCAGCGTCTTCACCTCCTTTTGGTCCGTTCTCCTCGCCTTCAGTTTCTTTCTCACCCTCCTCTACTTTCGCCTCCGACGTCATCCCGCTCTCCTTACTCTCGTCATTACCAAAAGTTGCAAGGACGTCAATGGACCGAGGCAGATAGAAATCACAGAAATTAGGGGTAAGTTGTACTACCATCCCTTCCTCCTCCTCCCACGTCTACTTCTGCTCCTCTTCTTCCTTCCTCCAATCCATCTTATCCCTTTTCTCCCCTACTAGGTTTGCATGCTTTAATTCAACATTGTGCATACTAGTATGCCAGTGCATTTCACCACATTATCAAGAGAGAAAGCGACGGTTAAATGCCTAAAGCATGCCCTCAGGGAGAAATAGGTAGTTGATTTTTTCGTTCAGCTGCATGGTTATAGGAGTAGATAGATAAAGGTATCATGGGGTAGAGGGAAGCGAGAGCGAAGGAAATGAAGAAGAGATGTCTACAGCACTACGGATAGACATACAGTAATAACATTTCGCCAACCCTCTTCCCTAACATCCTGTCTTGCCTGCTCTCGACCCTTCGTCTCTTTTACTCTCCTCACGTACCCTTTCCTTCGTCCACTTCGGTTGAACAAGCGAGTTACTTCGCCACCATCAAAGATGTGCAAACACCACCCTTGTCATCTCTAGTACGAAGGAAGTACTCACGTAGACACATAATTAGGGAGAGCCATCAAGAAGTTACCTTCGTCTTCTCTGTAGCAGTGTTTAGGGGTAAGTCGCCATTTCCTTTCATGCAGGTATGCCTTTTACCGCTTTGCTCATCTCATTTCTTATGTCTGTCTCGCACACGATTGCGAACTGCCTAATTGACAGCAGGAGCAGATGCAGTGAAACAGAAGCAGTGTAGCACGCTAGGCGAAACTAGGCATGACTAGGCCGGACTGTACTGGACTAATTCAAATACGAGTGGAGTAGAGCAGCCACTTGAGCCTGATTATGACAGTCTGGTGTGGAAGAGAGTGAGAAATGTTAAGGTAGAAGAGGATAGGTAGGTAGCCGTCTTCATGACCTACCGCTCAAATCAACCTTAACGCCTCCTCATTTGTCACGTCGAATCAGGCTAACGCAGCTGCAGGCTGCATGCAATGAGGTCTTTCTCTTCTGCCTGGCAGATATTAGGGACAAAAGTGCATACGCAGCAGCAAGGTCCGGTGACGTCTCCGATATGGTGGAGCGGAAACCCTCATGCCTCCTCCTCCCCTCGCATGTCCCTCTTCAATCCATTTTCGGTGAGTCACTTCACCTTCTTCTTGTCTGCATTCAACTTCACTGCATGTGCTCTTTAGCACTGCGTCTTGCATTATGTCTTAGTGCTTACGCTTCATTTATTCAAACCAGAGAAAAGAGAGGAAAGAGTGCTGCCTTCATATCATCCTCTCACAGGCCTTCGTGTTGCCATTTCAGTGACGCCAGGGCGCCTCACTCGTCTGGCTACCCCACGCTTCTGTCACGTTCTCCTCTCCCAGACCCACAGTTTCTTCTCCTCTTCCTCCTCCTCCAACCCTATTATTTGCCAACGCCCTTTAAGCAAGTCCCGTTCCTCTCTGCATTTCCTTTATTCCTCATCATGCTATGTTAAATGGTGATGCTGATGAGTGAAGTTTTGCTCTGGACTAGATGAGGCTTAGACTACACCAGAGTAGACTACACTAGGCTTAAGCAATGTCTGACTTTGCCTACAGCTAATTCAAATTAACTGGCTTGCCATCAAATGTGACTGCGACTGCCAATGAATCAGGTACTGCCAACTTCGTCACATCCAGCTGGTGATTGTACGGGGAGAATATGATAGCTCAATGGAGTGGTCAACCACCGCACTGTACCATCTCCACCAAATTGATCGTCCAATTGTTTTGCCACCGGTTGCACCAAATGCGAAAACTATCAGGTAATTTGGAAAAAGGGAGAAAGCGAAAACCGCCTAAGGCCTCGAATATCTTTTGTAAGCAGTCCAAATTCGGACGGAGATCCAACGTTTGCCACATCGAGCCTGTCACAAGATATAAAATGACACAGTCGTAGCCGCTCATCTGCATCCGTTCTCTTCCTTCTTCACCTTCGTCAGACCATTCACGCATGTCCTGTACGGTGCCACCTGCTGACCTCAAAAATGGATCCCACTGGTCTGCAAAGTTGGGAACTTCCGTAGACACGTCCAAGCAGAGACGAGTAGAGGAAGCAGAACGCAGTACTGGCAAATCGCATCTGTAGCGTTTCATTCCGTATGGCGACAGTCTTGTGCAGCGACATGGCGTGGTGATCAAACAGTTGATCGGAGCTAGTGCATCAGCAGGAAACACTCTCGACAAGAGGCAACGAAAAAGAGCCTCTTCGTTATTGTAACACTGACTTGCATAATCAAAATAATACGTGCATCTCTCCATGTCCGTAAAGAAAAGCACCCTGCATCTTCCTACACAGTCTTGAGACAAGTTGTTTTCTGCTACTTCTAAATGCGCAGAATAAAATTGTTGAGCTTGATGGATTATGCTTTAGCGAAATGGCGTACTTACCCCTCGTTTCAATGAGGAAGCAGTTAACCCGTCGACACCGATGCGTCTCGTCACAGCGAGTACGCGCATGCATGCGAGTTGCCACTCGTGGAGCGCACTCGCCTTCAAGTGCAGCTGCTTGTTCAGGCTTAGAATTAAAACTTCGCATTTCAAAATGCAAAATCATCATTGTCACCTTTTCGTATCGCTGTTGGTATTGTGGTGCTTAGCTGCCTAGCAAAATATTTTTGATTATTTATACTACCTACACGGTTTAGTGACCATCTGCTCTAGACGCAACATCAGTATATCAGCAAATAGGATAGCAGAGGTGGGCAAAAGCGACTGATTTTACTATTGTTGAAAACCATGGAGAATTTTATTTGGTGCCTCTGGGAATTTGTGATGCAGTAGCTGCATTTGCCACCCTATGAGTATCACATCAAGTAAACTGCTACCAATAGAGATGCAGTGAAAGAGTGTGGCGATTATCAAACGGGAATTCAATCGATTGCGGGTTGGCGGAGTTATGATAAGGCAGACAATTTTTCCTTACATCTGAGAACAAAGCCAATTTTTTTAAACATCTATGCTTTATTTAGTGGCGAAGCGTCATAAATAGTGCCCGGGGATAATAACAAACGACACAAGACGCTTCAGTTTGTACAGCCACAGAACCCGCCAACGCTAGCTATGCAACACGCAACGTAGTGGTCTTGTCTCCAAATTTCGAAAGCTGAATTTCGCTTAAATGTGTAGGACAATGGAGATTACCTGTACATGTATGACATCTGACCACTAATATGATGATGCGTAGGCGAAAAGAACAGACTTCAAATGACCTCACTATACTAAATTTATGATACCGTTTCAATGGCTAGCATAAAATTTTAAAACTGTTAAAGTCAACGTGTCTAAAGACGCTGTGGTATGCAAAGATCTGCTTTAATACCTACAATACCTCAGTAATTTACCTGCGAAGAGTAGTATTGCCTTTTGTGTTCATTTTGATATTCGGCAGCAGGCACATTGGCACTCATTAACTCATTAACTTTAGTTCATCTTACAAATGTAGGCAAAGGCCCTTCACCGAATTACACGACTGAATTTAACATTATTTCTCAGCCTACCGCCTTAGTCGGCGCACCGCTCTGGACAAAACTGCTACTTCTGGGTGGCCTGTAATGTGAAGCGCAACAGCCATGCTCCTTGGTGTCAAGTGCTTCAGCACTCGACCATGGTAACCCGTAGTGTCGCAGCAACCAGCCTCTTGGCAAATGAACAGCTTTCGTTCTATCATCTATGTATTGGAAACTCCTTAAAGGAGAGAAAATGAACTCGACTGCCTCCTTTGCTTGTCTTCTGCTTGAATTCGGACAAGGGATGACAAATGGATCTGAGTTGCTTAAATACTCTTCGACCTAAATAAGGAAACCTAGATAAGAGAATTTTGATTGAACGTGTGGCATTACTTTCAGTCGAAACTGTGAATTAATGTGGATTTGTTTTGACAATCCTCTCATCGGTTCCTTCCACCAGCTTTTGTTGCAGGCTAGCAAAACTTCGAGTCACTGACGTATGCTAAACCAACACTTCAGCATCCTGTCGATAAGGTTCCCAGTCAAAAGGGGGCACGCACAACTGGATATGGTTAACGACTATTCGACGATGTGCGCCAGCAGTCCTAACTTTTCCCTCGCCTTTCCTGTTTATCCCTTGGCTGTTCCTAAATTTATATTTACTCTGTCGCAAGAGGGACTTGGCTTACCGTAGTTTGCAGTTCAGTGTTGTGACTTACATAGCTCATGGTTAGAAGGTACCCACGGCCGTTACCTTCATACCGTATGGAGCTGCAAAGATTGTTTTGAGTAAAACAGGCTGGGAAATTTCTGCGTTCGGTAATGTGCGGTGGAACACATAGCATAGTTTTTTCTTGAAGGGTGTTCAGAAAAGTGCTGACTGTTGAAACCGTGCTTATTGTGCAGATGCTATAATTTACACATCCCTGCCTAACCACGAGAGCAGGTATCTTTTTCCTTCCTCAGACCAAAGCTCCACGATGAAGCTATAAAGTGGACGGTAATAAGCTTCAAGTTGCAATGCCGTCATATGTGTAAGCACCTCCTGTATACTCTCACTGCCAGCAACAGCTTGCTTTTATGCTTTATATTGCTTGTTGTTTTTGATGCGCAATTCTAAGCGCTTTAAATGAGGAAGTGGTAGCTTTGGGGCCCAAGTGAAATTTGGTCATTTTAATTCATACAATTTGTGACGTGCGGAACATTAGATGGAGAGAACGGATCTACTGGTAACATGGACTCCTAATTTTTGTAAATTTTGGCCTGTAAGCTGACCCATTGGTGCATAAGGTGATTCGTGCAAACCTCTTTTTTTTTAGTATTACACTTTGTCATTCACTCTGCTAACCTAATGCTTGATTACTTTATTTTTATCCCTATTTGTCTGGTGTCATGTGGAAGCACGCCAAGGCAAGAGGCGCCTCATCACTCTCCTAGTAGCAATGACAAATCCAATGCTTTTCTTTTATGTAGATCTCAGTGCACCCAAGAATGTGCAACTTTTAGCCGTTAATACTGGCGTTATGCGAATATCGTGGGATCCACCGCCTAATTATCAAGGCTCCGCTTTTGATTACTTTGCCAGTTGGTATCACGACAATAGATATCACGGCAGTTCCTTCATCACCGAAAATCGAGACCTTGTGTTCACGGACTTGAAATCAGGACAAAATATTTCTGCTATTGTTTGTGCACTCAATCAAACTGATACCTTGTAGACCTAAAAATATTAAATGAGATAGCGAGAAAGTGAGCGTAGTTACATCACTGTTAAATAAAGGTGAGTCTTTTCTACTCAGCTCATCGCACACTAAAGTGTTGTTTGAACATATCCCTTGATGGCATCTATCTAAGGCTTTGGGAATAGATCTTCGAGTCGATTATTACTACCCCTAGCCATGAAGTCGACTATAGATAGTAAATTCGGCGTACTTTATGAGGCAGCTCCAATTGCCCATCATGCGCAATTTTGAATTAGCTGACGTGTATGCATGCTGAATAGTAACACGGAAGAAATTCGGTGCTT
>JADWOT020001532.1:0-70805 GCA_036345935.2 Taenia hydatigena | reverse complement strand
GCTATACCCGACCATGTGAATAAGTAAACGATTAACTCGCAGGGCGTGGTTTTGATCCACGGACCTCTGGGTTGTAAACCCAGTGCGCTACCACTGCGCCACCCCGCTTGCAATGTTTGCTGAACACTAGCCCATCAATACGATATCGCGCCACTCCGAGCCACCCATGTTGCATCATAATTCATCACCCTATTTCCACCTTCATCAACCTTACCCAAACGCATGCACATATCCTTCAAGCACCAGACCCAAGAATGTGGTCACTGCAAAAGCATACGCAATCAACTTACTATGATAGACTCCATGGTCACGAAGGTGGGCATGCATCTAGGCTACTATGATTGTGTCCTTCTTCCACCACTATGTCATGCGTCTTTAGCCTGTGATGCAAGTCGCAGTTGCGAGACATCCGTAGTTGATCAACAAAGCAATTGACCCTGGCCCTGTCGTCTATTTGCCTTGAGCCTCCTCATTACTTTAGATTATCACCTTCCATTTTCTATCGTGCATTGTTTTCACGTACTTTCTTCGATCCTACTTTCAGTTGCTATTACGGTAGCAAAATAATATTGTTAGTGCTATTTAAAAATTTTGCAGTGATGTAGAGGAGTTCGTATCGGTGGCCACAGAAAGAGCGCCTATATGGTGTGATGTACCCCTCCCAGTCCTGTTGGCAGGAGCCGGAACTAATGCCGTAAAATGGATTCAGTTCATCGATACGAAGTGCTGATGTCCACCAGTTGTGACCAAAAGCCCGCACTCTAATGTGCGTGTTGATGTCCCATTTCCAGCTGGAACGATGGCCGCAGCTGGAGCATTTATATGGCTTATAACGCTCCTCGCGGCTAATTAATTCCATGCTGCACCGAGAGGACTTAATGGAGCTTCGTTTGGTCGGTGGAGGATTGACCTGTGAAGACGAGACCTGGCTAACCTTTGGGAGACCTTTTTAAATATCCGCTTTGCACAACAAGTTCAGCGGTTTATCTGTACTCCTGCACGGCTGGGAGTGCTGATACTGTTGTCCTTCAGGGCGCTGTGGTAAGAGGGCCGTCATAGGGCTTGTCACCTCTTGTGTCATAATTAGCAGCTCCTCCTGCTACCACGACTATACCAAGATCTGCAATAAAGTAGCCCCTTCAGCCCAATCTAGGGCCACTGGTCTATAAATCAGCGCAGATTGCATAAAAGAAATGGACCAGCTGTGTCCACCGTTGGTGAGTTTTTTTCTCTCTTCCAGTAACCGATTTTACAATGACGAACACAGACGATTTGTACCGAAGCGTCAATGGCAGATCGGCACCACCGTCTGGTGAGTTGGTCGACTACCTTACCCCCCCCCCCCTAGTAATAATCATATTCCGCGCCATTAGTATTAATCCCTCTTCTTCCCCTGGAAGGAAGAAGGGGAGTTAGTGGGAAAGGGTTGCCGGGGGGAGGGTAGCTCTACTAATGATCTTCTGCTGTGCATATTCATGAGAACGGAAAGCCATTTTTTGCATTGCATCAGGCATCCGTATTTGGGGGAAGAGGAACATAATAATGGATCGTTGTCCGGTTTCCCGATAAGTGGATCCTTTTCAACGATAGTCCAGAGGGCTTTTGGGTGGAACTTTCTTAGCCTAGAAAGGTCTGCACACGCAAAGGCGTGAACAGTTCGGGTGGTATTTCTGTGAAGCCAAACTGTTCTCGCCGTCCATGTTGATGGTTCGTGTCCGTGTATGAGTTAACTGGTATGTAGCAGCAGCGGCAGGCATGCATGATAGGGTGTGAGGCGATGAGGATGGGGAAGTGGGAGGTAGTACAGTGGATGGGCAATGCCAATCCTCATTGGAAAGAAGCTTAATGGCTGTGTGACGCACAGCTATGCCCGTGCCTCACCCTCACCCCTGATTTCCTGCCCACATCTCCTTTTCTACGTGTGCAGAACCACAGCAATGTATGGGTCATACTCCCTCGGTGTCTTACTATGGTTGGGGCTCCTGCTCTGACCCCACCCTGCTAGCTTCTACACTCCCTCGTTCGCTCTCACGTGCGTATACGTGTGAGTGTGCTGTGTGCGTCATCTCGGTCTGTGTGTGCTTTCGAGCTGAAAGGTAAGCAGGCAGGCAGTCAGAGAAGACAGAACCGGCCACCAATGTAATGGCATAGGTGGCGATGATGGTGGTAAAATCATTCGAGGTAGCCTAGGGGAAGCAGAAGGGCACACGCATGCAACTCGCCTTAGGCTTGTATGATCCGCCATTGGCCAATCTCTTCTCTACCTTGTCGCGTGTGATCAGATGGCTCACCATTTGCTTGTTATCTTCGACAGTAATGCAGAACGCTTGCACTGGCATATGACGTAGTTGCAGAGATCTTGGAACTTTGTACCATGTGCATATGGTTGGTGTTTGCACCACAAGATTGTAAAAATTGTTTATGTATACAATCTACACACTCATGTTTCTTTAATCCATTCAAAGGCTGCGTCTTCGTGGCTCAGTTGATAAGTAAAAACGGGTCTCATCGAATAAATCACCGCCTATTCAATTCATCCAATCCCTCAGACGGACCGGTTGGTGATCTAAAGCTTTCATCTTTCCTAATTATCTACTAAGGTATCCCATGAAACAGAAATACCAGCAGCAGCACCGACAAGAAGGCATGGAGGCAGAAAAGCCAGAGACAACTAACACTCTGGCTCACAGTGTCCATTTACATCTCGGTCTAAAGATGTACCATGCTCTTCCGCATCTATGATGCAGATTTAAAGCAAGTTTTAGTTTTGCGTGTTCTCTGAAGATTCATCAATTTAGTTTATGTATCTATACTGGTACAACATCGACAAAAGGGAGTAGAGCCTAATTGTTTAAGAATGGCTCACGTATTTGACTACTTAGAAGGATATGTGTGCCTGAGGGATTTTATTAGTCTCTTGTGATGTGCAAGTGAACGTTACACTACGGTGCTTCTCACTGGATCCTCTCTAACTGGGCGGAATCTGTTTCTTAGAGGTATTGCCACTGCGGCCTGGCACCAGGATGCATTTGTAACTCACAGTGACAGGTTGAATAGCCTTGACTTCCCTTAACCTCTTAGGGATTAAAAGTGCAGGCTGTAGATATGATGATGGAGGTAGGGCCATGGTGAACTGGCGAGGATGTGTGTGGTGTCCATGTCATCTGCGTACTAGCAGAAATTTAAAATGTGGTTTTGGATCCTGCGACTGTTGATAGAGAGGGGTCTTTTGTTACACTTTAAACCAGGCGTGTTGTGTACGTAGCACTTCTGGGGACCTAAGTGAAAGTAACAATGCATCGAGCGGCAGCTTAAATTTCCTGTATGTATATGCGTGTGCATGTGTTTGGGCCTCAAATCAACAGTCATCCAGTTAATTTGCAATAATGAAGACAGGAGGTGAAACACATTCATACAAACTCAATTTAAAGCATTTTTTCAATTCATCTCCCTTTTTCGCTAATGTTAAGATACTATAAGCGTCCAAACAGTTTTCCTTGGCATGGTGATCTCACTGATCACTAAGCATCTTCGCAACTGCAGTCGTGGTGGAAGCGCTGCCAATGGCAACACCAAGGGTGAATGCACTAGAAGCAGTCGTTCCGCGGGTGCATGCCAATGCTCGTATTACAAGTGCGGTTCGATGTATCTGAGCAAGCTGCGACGTCACAAGCGTTTGCATATGGGTGCAAAGCCCTTTTCCTCTATCTTTTGTTCCAACAAGCTAGCGTGGAAGAGCGACCACGAACGCCGCATAGAATCTTACTATAAAGATAAAGTCGAGGCAGCTGAGGATATGGCTGGTATTATGCCCCATTTTATAAACAACACCGGAACCACAGCTCTTGATCGTGTCATGGAACAGGTAGTGCGGCCTTCCTCTGCAACCCCGGCAGTAAGTCTGCTAATTGCTTCTTCTATCTTTTATGGCACTTTGGAAGTAAGATTTTATTATCTGTTCTAAAATCCGCTGAATTCTGAGCCGAATCGAGACGCATCAATGCTCATAGGACCCCTCTCTACGTCTCACGATGATCTCACCCTTCCTACAACGACAGCTGCAGCTCCTCAGCTGTTAGTCAACACCCTGCTAATGCTCTTATCAACGGCGCAGGCGCCAGGCCCAAATGTTAGCCACCGTTGCACCCTCTTGCCTACTTTTGATGCCCCCGCCAAACCCTTCCAAATTGTTGCCTCCTAAAGTATTGAAATCACCACAGCCATCCCCACCACCACCCAGATTGGTCCCGTTTAATTTGATTAAGAGCAAATCAAAACGCTTAGGCATTCAATAGCCCGTCCCCTAATCCAAGCGTTTCCCTTGGTCTTGCTATCAAGGAACCTCCGGCTTCAGTTATCACAACTTGTCGGTGGCGTATGAAATGCGCCAAGAGTCCGCGGTGCCAGCCACAGAATTTCCATGCAAAGGAAAGAGAAAGAAACTCACGAGTAAGACATTTTGCAGGCACTCTTATTAACTGGGAGAAAGGGGCTAAAGAGTAGTACTAAGCTGGTAGGCATTCGAGAACTGGTGCCGCAACCTCAACTCTGTCTTCACGGATCGAATCAATCTACCACCTCTCAGCGCTTTCGTGAACTGGTAAATTGTTTTACCCGTGTTTCTGTTAGTCAAATCTTGTGCACATTACGAAATTGGTAAAGTTTGTAACAATTGTTACATCACCGAAAATACATAAAAATCAAAAGTTCGTTTGTTTTACCGAACGAACTTTGAAATGATTGGTCAGATTTGTACGCGGCTCGCGTAAGTGCTGCACGTTTTGGCGACCGTTGTTTCGGATTAATGGGCCCCTATTTGCTGTCAGAAGTTGGATGTCTCGTGAGTATTTGGTACGTTTTTGTTAGTTTTAGCGGTTTTGTTGTTAATAGGTGCTTTAAATGTCGATGTTCTTCTTTCGCACACATACTTGCTGGAGTGAACGCAAGGACCTCTTAATGTGACTGCTAAGACGTTTACTGAGGTGCAATTTGTGCTATATAGCACTATAAGTGATAAATTATGACTTGTTTGGCAGTTTGTGAGGTCGTGAGCTTTTTTACTGGCGTTGAAATTTTATTATTGAGGCGCAATTTCGTTGGAAGGAGTTGTAACCCTACCGAGTGCTTGGCAATTGCTTGCTTGGTGCTTTCTTGCGATTAAACACCCCTTACATGCACACTTTTGTACTTGCATTTTTTCTTTCCTCATCAATTTATATGTTAGGCTAATCATTTCAAAATTAACTGCAGTTGCTGTCAAGATTTTCCGTTTTCCATTTTCATTGCCTAATCGTGTTGGTTTTTTCGCTACACAATCCTTCTTGCGATTAAGTAAGATTGTTTCGGCTGTTTCCGAGTGGTTAGTTATTTTCTGAAGAATGAGTTTTGATTAATGCGGTCGAATTGGATGAAGAGGCTTGTGATTTTGGTAAAGTGAACGCAAAAGCCTCATAATGTGACTGTTGGGACGTTTTGTTTTCCAACCGCAGTGCCTACTCACTCCAACCTTTTTGCTGTACGACACTTTGAGCGATAAAGTAAGATTGTTTTGGTAATTTGTAATTAGTTCGCTTTCTAATGACGGCAGATTTTATTGAGAGGAGTTTTAACGTCGTTCATTATTTTCTTGCTAGTATTCATCATATTTATAAATCTTGTTATCCGTGTTCTTTTTCCGCTTTCACGTCGGTCGACACATTGGTTGTTTTTTTTTTACTTTGCAGATGCTACAAACTTACTCCGGTGATGGCGAAGTAGGATTTGGTGATTGTGTGGAGAGATTCGCGGTGGTGGCGGCGGCGGCGGCGTCTCAGTCTCGGCTGTGCGATGCAGATGTTGGCGGGCATGGACGACACGGACTACTATTGCTACTATGTCTGCATCTCTTTGTCTTTGCGGGACATGGGTGGTTGGTTGGGTGGTGGTCGGCGGAGAGGGAGGGAGGGGAAAGGCTGGGGGAGGCCTGTCGTTCTTATGTGTGAAGGAGTGAAGGCGACGCTCTCTTACAATGGCGACGACGATGACGACGACGAATAGAAGCGCTATGGACCAGAGCTCACTGGTGGCAACTGCGGCATATTTTGTTTTCGAAGGTACGGGAATGTTTTTGGTGTGGAAGAGTGGTAGCTAATTTATTGCTGACTGCATAGGTGATGAGTGGTGGCGCTGTTGCCATTACTACTGCGACTTAGCCTTGAGGACGAGGATGGATTGAAAAGGAGTAAGTAGGAGGAGGGAGTGAGAAGGGACAGGGTGGGGCGGGGGAAGTTAGGGTAGGAGGTGGAGATGGCTTGGGATTTCTCTCTCCGTCCGGTTAGAGAGAGGCTTGACGACGGGTTGGGCGTGTGGTGCGATTGTGGTGTACTGCTTGGATGGATGAGCGGTGGTGCTTGGTGTTTGCATGTTGATTGAGTGTGCCGCTGTTGGTGTGTGCTTCGCGCTCGAAGAGGGGGTAGGGAAGTATCAACGTCTTAGAAACTTTTCCAACATTCCAGGTACAGTGGGTTCGGTGTGTGCGGGAGGTGGAAGATGGCGGTACTCCACGGCACGTCGACGGTTGGTGCACGCAGGCACATGGACTGGAGCGGTGACTCAACTCTGCTCTGCCTTCTCCGTAGAGCTCTGCTTGTGTCTATGTTGGTCCGCGTGTCTGGACATCGCCGACAGGGACATTCAACAGCAATATCATCAGCCCTTTTGGGGCTGCCCAACTGGGTAAGTGGCAAATCTTGATTTTGTGTATCAGATATGACCTGGGTTTACATTTTAACTAATCAGTAAAAAGGTTTGGATGCATTCAAAGGTGCGGATTTTATTCTTGCCAACTGTATTCACGGAGAGACGAATGCTGGTTTCTCACTAATGCAGAAGTGTAACGATTAGGTGTTGTTGGGAGCGATGGAATCAGTTTCTCTACTCACGTGCTGCATTTTTTTACCACTGTATAGCACGGCAGGCGATAACTTGGGACTGTTTTGTGAGTTTGTGCCTTTCCTGCAATACGTCATAACGAAACTGGCATGCCGCTGCATACATTCGGTGCGAGCAATATGCATTTTGGTATTTGGAATGTTGATTGCCCGTCTGCATATATGTGTCCAGTGTGTACTTGGACGGCATCAGCAGCAAGGCCCTCAGTTCGCACCTCCTCCTTCGTCTCCCTCTTCTCTCCTGCCTCTGTTCCCACCCATGCATCTCTCAACGACGTCACCAAGCATACTAGTAAGTGCCTCCTCCTCCTCCTCCTTCCCATCGCAGCCTTCATTCCTTACTCAGCTTCCTCTGCTCACATTCACTCATTCCTATTTCTCCCCTCGCTCAGGCCTCACCCGCGACAATGAGGCGCAGGAGCAGACGCAGAGCGATGACGACGAGGGCGAGTTGATGGCGCACGAGGAATCGGAATGCGACCTGTCCGACTACTTGACTTTGACGAGTCAGTGGTCGGATGAGGATGAGCAGGCGGAGTGGTGGCAGTTGCCACCCTCCCGGATGGAATCAGATTCTCCTACGTCGTCATCGCTCACTACAGTGACACCATTGCAAACGGCGAGCCAACTCTCGACCACGTGGGCAGCGACGGAGGAGGTGGGTGTGCAATTCGAGGCTGAGGTAGAGCCAGGTGAAGAGAAGGAGGAGGGTGGAGGAAAAGGGAATGTGGATATGGTGAGGAGATTGCAAGAAGGAAAATATAGGACTCTGTGCAACTTAATCGACTCTGGTGAGTGACTCTAATACTTGAGCCATTGCACTTACAACCAAGTAGGTTAGCCAGCTAGCTAGCCAGTGCTTGCCTTAATACTTGTTGCACTTCTCTTGTCCTAGCCAAGCATCCGCTTCCTCTGGCTCGTCTGCTTCCTTCGGTAAGCTTGCAACATGGGTGGCTCGGTGTGGCGCGATATCGTATTGATGGGCTAGTATTCAGCAAACATTGCAAACGGGGTGGCGCAGTGGTAGCGCACTGGGTTTACAACCCAGAGGTCCGTGGATCAAAACCACGTCCTGCGATTAATCGTTTACTTATTCACATGGTTGGGTATAGCTTCTTCTCGCATCGACGCCTCGTTTACCTGACTTGCCAAAGCGATTCACCAAGTGTTCACTTGCCACTTCAATTTACTTCTCTATTCTTTTTGTTCCGCTGACCAGGCATCAGGGTCTGCCAGCATACTGGCATGCGCTCACTTAGCGTGTCCACCAACTAGGCACTATTCATGCGTTTGTGTTCATACATTTTTGTGATTGCATGTAGTGGCACAGGATGCCAATAAATAGCTGAGACCTTTAGTTTGGGCTTTACCGTTATGTCCGATCATGTGATAAGTAACTTTTGACTGCGCAGCCTCTCAGTTAAGCCTTGGGGCACAACAAGTTAGTTGCTCGGGTACCGCGAACGGCTCTATACAGCCGCAAAATTCCTACTTTATGTAGTGATCCCATTGGTGTTGATTATCAGCACACCTGTCAGACAAGCAGACTCTAACGCGTCCCCGTAAGAGGCACGTAAACGTTGTGGACTGCATCCACATTGGCGTCGAATGTTGAAGCAGTATGCAAGAGCGCGCTGCTTAGTACCGTACAGAAGGGCTAAGCTACCCTTCGCATGGTTAGAAAGGCCATGCCTCGAAACGTAACTATATCCTCCATAGACTGACTTGCTTTTAATGCAAGACCGATTTTAACCTTATCCCATCATGTAGCGACATTTTGTGCGCAATTCTTATTTGCACTACTTACAATTTTCAGCAATAACCTGCGATTTCGATTTTCTATGATTTCTTTTTGCCTTGCATGATTCATCGATCCCTACCGCAGTGCATCTCTTGATAACGATTCTTACAGCTCGAGAACAACATTAACCTCCACGCCATAAGATTTTGTAGTAAGCACAAGCAAGCGTCAGCAATGTTATCTTTACCGGCAAAGTATGTTTTTTACCCTTGTGAGGTGTGGATGAATGATTGAGCCATTTTGAAGTAAAGAAACGTAAAGCGTGAAAATGCTTTGGCGTTTTACTTATATCTGCGCTTGCTTTCTCTTTAAACACAGACTCCTTTGAAGTCACAGAAGTCATTGCATCGTTGCTCAACTTTTGTGTCGCCAGCGATTTGCACTAGTCTGAATAAGATATTGCAGCGCATATCAAGCGATGTATTCTGCGTACCCTACGAAATGGCATTAAAAGAGCCCTCTAAATACTAGCCCCATTGTCATGAAAGAGCAGTGGATCCTTGCCAACGCTGCTAAATTCGTCTAGTTACTCATCATTGCCTGAATTTAGCTCCTTTACAACTGCAATCAAATGTGAAGCATTTGGGAGAATGGATTCATGTTTGAAATGACACTCCAATCAGGGCGCTTTTACTCAATAAACTTTGGATAACCTTACATCAAGCATGTCTGCTATCCTTCACTTTTGAATAAGTGTGGTGGAAGTTTTTCCTTGTTACGCTAACCGCTTTAGTGAGAGATGCACATTTATGAGGCGTCAAATGATAAAATCTGTGTAGTACTCTCAAGCTACAGCAGCGAACTCGCCTTGTCAAATGCACTTTGTCTTTGCGGTAAAACATTGATGACAGTACATTGGTGAAGTTAATTGCGCCTCTATTAAGAAAAAGCGCAAAAGGCTTGTCCTATTCTTTGCAATTCCTTCAAAGATTACCCTTATTGGTCTCGTATGCTTAGGCCCAATTTTCAATGCTTTGAAATGTGTAAAATCATGCGGTCCGAAAGGCTGCTTATCACATTTTGATGTTAACTTAACATTTTCTTAGCATTGAGTTTACTGATGAGGATATCATGACGCACTATGCGCACTTCTATTTAGCTTTCGCAATTCGGCTTTGCTTGGCCTTCAAAGAACAACTTAGTAGTGCATCCTGTGCCACTATATGCAATCACAAAAATGTATGAATACAAACGCATGAATAGAAAAAATAGAGAAGTAAATTGAAGTGGCAGGTGAACACTTGGTGAATCGCTTTGGCAAGTCAGGTAAACGAGGCGTCGATGCGAGAAGAAGCCATACCTGACCATGTGAATAAGTAAACGATTAACTCGCAGGGCGTGGTTTTGATCCACGGACCTCTGGGTTGTAAACCCAGTGCGCTACCACTGCGCCACCCCGCTTACAATGTTTGCATCTTCTAATTTAGTGTATGTCCTTCAGCAGGTTGGTGCAAGCAACATGACAAATCACCGATTTGGGCTTAAATAGTCACATCAAGTCGCGGCATGTATGTGTGCTCGAATGATTACTAAGTAACTGGTTGACGCGTAAGCAGTGAGGTAGCGGAGGTAGAGATAGATATGGATGCTGAGAGAGGAAAGAGGAGGCGGTGATAAATGTGAGTGCATGCACGTGGCACTGTGATGTGGTGCAGCGTAACACAGCATAGCATATCGCAGGGTGTTGAAACAGAGCAGATTAGCAGGAATTGCACTGGTATAGAACTATGTTAAACTGTCTCTGTGATGGTATAGCGGTGAGATTTTCTCGATTTCATCTGGATGATACGACTCAAACCCATGGTCACCAAAGTGCGCACACAGGCAGCAGGACGCTAGACCCTATGGCTACATGTACGTGGGTATCGCATGAGGTGCCTAATGACAAGGAAGTAGAAGTTGGCATGGTCGTTCTTGTAGAGTAGATAAATTGAATTTTATCACTCACGTCTTCTGGCCATCGATTTCTTTCAGGCTCTGTTGTTATGACATTTATGAATTCGAGCCCCCATCAATGATTGTTGACGCGGGTCTTCAATAATATTAGAGAAGCATTCAGTTATCATTGGTACCGATGTTCGAACAATCTTATAAGTTGCAGCGATGCATTAGCCATTTCATGTGGCAAACTCTGTGCTGGGTGACACATCACATCTTAGCCGAAAGAGTCCACCCCTCTCGCTCTGATGTTGCGGCTAAACCTCTTAACAGGCCAGACAACTCTTATGCACATCGTTTTCATCTTATCGATGACAAGAATAATGAGCTTCATGAGCTGCTGACTATGAACTCGGGCATATTCTTGTATTTTTGTAGAAAGGATGGAATAGTTAATGCAGTTTTAATCCCCGAAAATCAAGGCTTACACAATTTCGTTCACATGGAAATACCCTTTAGTAAAAATATGCTAGGTTCTTTTGATAGCAGTGTTTCGCTTTGTATAAAAGTGTGCAGGTTTTCGCTGCTAGGTTTTACGGCTACTTGGTGCTTAATTCAGATGCTTGACAATTCAGGACCGTGATTTGTAATTAAACTAATGCTTGTCTTTAAGCACAGTGCTGTATCAATGGTCTTGGTTAATCAACATCTGCACAGACAAAGGCTCTACATACGACTTCAACCCACTCAAACCTTGGCCTTCCTAGCATTGATCGATGCAGCACTAAATTGAGATTGATGTGAGGCCAGGGATTCAGCTCGGTGATAGAAAGCTCGCTTTGTATGAGGGAAGCCTCGGGTTCGAAAGCTGGCATCTTCAGTTAATGCGTCTTGAAAGTAGTCCTCGGTCAACGCAGTCTTTGCTATGATTCTGTGCCCTTTTTGAAGTTCTGGCTAGTCATTTGTGTACTGCCTCCGGTTCTCTGCACTTGCACCCTCCCGGTGTGATGGAAGTTGGAAGGTGGAAATCGGTTTTCATTTATCCTATTGGCTCGCTTAACCTTGCCGTCAGCCATTTGACACGAAACACGCGGGTTCAGCATCAAATCCATTAACTCCGTCGTGTTAAGCTTGTAGCTAGAGCTGTGCTATGACCGACTAAATAGGGTAAGTGTGAGTAATTGCATCTGCGTCTGAAGAGAATCAAACTGTCGTCTCCTGGTTTACGATACCAGCGTTCTAACCACTAAGCCATGAAGACCACTGGCAATTATGTCCCTTTGACTCTGTCCTCAATCTAGCCTTGTACAGGGATTGGCTTTGAACGACTCCTCTAACTCACGTCTGATCACCACATAATCACCTTTTGCACTTTATCTTCATCTTCTGAGACTTTTAAGGTTGTGTTTAATTTGTTTCTGGTAATAATTTATAGCAACATATGTTCCTTGACGCAGTGCTAGATTACGCCTTAGTGGCGGAGAAAAACCTAAACAGACTACATTCCTATGCGAGTTGGCTAAGATACTATTCGCCGGACGAATTCGATCATTTTGTGCGCGTTTGCTTAAAAGATTTTTAGAAGGAATTCACTTGTCACCAGCGCATGTGTGTAATCGTAGGGCTCGGCTACTTAACGGCGTTCGCCTAAGTCCGAATCGGAGTTGAAATCTGCATGAGATTCTGGGCAGGAGTTCACATCCGACATCAGTTGTCCACATTGAATGTATGGTTAGTCAATTGCAATCTTTATTTCTTGAATTAACATTTGTGTTTTGATAATCTTACATCTTGGCTTTATGTTAACCAACCGGGATGGAGGAAAAATATATGGAGTGAAGAAGCATGAAACTTAAATTTCTATGCCAGTTTAAGCGGAAATGTAATGATCGTCTGACTTGGAACTGCCTAGATTTTCTACCACATTTAATCACTTGATGAGTACAAATGTGGCTAACGTCAGTTTATTCGATTGGCTTTCATCTGATACAACCATCTTTCTTAACACCAAGGAAGAAACATACCACATTTATCATACTAATATTTTGTAATATGCTCCCAATGCCAGCACAAGCAAGCGCAAAAGTCCGCTCATTTGATTTACCTTCAACATCTCTCTCAATTCTTTACTTTCTCCTCTGTAAAACGAAAGCGCGAAACCACGCCAACGAACGATCATTTTACTGGAGTCGCAACAACTGCATAAAAACGGGTGGTCGTATTCATCGATATTGGCAAATAAGTTGCCATTTTACAGTAGCAACTGATGCCATTTGGTAATCCTTTTTGGCAACGACAAGGCAGAAAACAAATAATAATAATAAAAGAGAATATAATTGATTGAAGGCCTGACTTGTACCCATCCCTATACCTTTTCCTAATGGGACCCTGCCTCTTACATGCATAGACCCCTTCACTCAACATGATATGTTCTCTATCCCACCAGTGGTAACATCGCTCATTTCGGGTGGCAGGACAAGCAGAAGTGTGACATTGCCGTTTCCGCACATATGTGTCGATGCACGTGCGTATATATATAAAGCAGTCTAAGTGAATCACAGCGCACTCCCATTATATGCGACTCGTACATGTATCCAAGCATGCACCACGATTAGGAGCACGGTAGAACACAACGCAAACATCATGCACCAAACTGACTTTGCTTTATAATTAGCAGAGGCATGCTAGACCATTTCAGATGAAGTCGGATCAATTCAAATCCGACTGGTGTGTTGATGTCACTGCTGCGGTGTAAGCAGTAATACCAATCGTATCAGCTTGTGTCCGGTGCAACAGCCCTTTAATTTCATGTCCACGACACCTTGTGAGATACACACTTGCATGTAGACACGGTGTCTAGCATCATGTTGCCTGTGCATGCGACAAATTTTCGCGTACCCTGGTGACCAAAAGTTGAATCCGTACTACCTTGATGAAACGGTGAGAATTCTTAGCGATTGTTCGAATGCGCACATACGTCTTGACTTTGTGTGAATGTTTAAGCTCAGCTCTGCAAATCGTCGTGTTGCTTGCGCCATTCTGCTGATAGAGGATATAATGAATTAAGAGGTACCAGCGGCGTGAGCAGAGTGACGCGGTGGAAGCGTGGTGAGCCCATAATCCAGAAGCCCATGGGTCGAAGCCATGCTCTGCTAGTCCATTGTTTACCTATTCCTACGGTCGGATTCAGCTGCATCTCGCATCGTTGCTTTGCTTACCAGGTCTGGAAAGCCGATTCTTCAAGTGTTCAACTGCCAATTCCCTCCAGCCCTCTTCCCTCACTTCTGCCATCTAGGTGGCAGGTTCTGATTGTATCGCAACGTGCGCTTACTCAACATGCCGATTTCAATTGCAATCAACTTTGGTGCATCAGCTACCCACTAGCCATGCGGACGGGTAGGCGCGCGGTCAGTAGAGATGAAAGAAGAGGCATAAAGAGCTTATTGACTGGGAATTGGACACGCGCCGTCTTGATGAAACTTGAGTTTGCTGAACACTAGCCCATCAATACGATATCGCGCCACTCCGAGCCACCCATGTTGCATCATAATTCATCACCCTATTTCCACCTTCATCAACCTTACCCAAACGCATGCACATATCCTTCAAGCACCAGACCCAAGAATGTGGTCACTGCAAAAGCATACGCAATCAACTTACTATGATAGACTCCATGGTCACGAAGGTGGGCATGCATCTAGGCTACTATGATTGTGTCCTTCTTCCACCACTATGTCATGCGTCTTTAGCCTGTGATACAAGTCGCAGTTGCGTCGGTTGTCTACCAGCAGAGTAAGGAGGAGGAATGGGTGAGGGAAACAAGGGGACATGCGACGGAGATGGCGACTATCGCATCCATGACGAGAGGCATGCGTAAGCACGTCGGTGAGAAGCTGTTTACGGTGCGTTGGCCATTGGCCTGTATAGTATTGGCTTTTAACCTGATGGCCCTAAGATCAAGTACTTGTTCAGGTGCGTCTGCATCGCAGCGCTTCATGCAATGGACACTCACCATTTAGTCAGTGTCTGGCCTCTCGCTTGGCGTCCCACTACCTAGCCGTGCGACAAATTTCGGTACACCATGGTGAATGTGCAATTAGCTAAATAGCACTCGATTGTAAGAAGTTAGGCTTCGACATTTTAAGCGCGCAGTGAAGGACCACACCATGACCTGCAGAAAGGTGGCTAGCATATCAGCATGACTTAGTTTCAACAAAGACATTCTCTGTACCTATTTATTAAGACATCTGCTGCATTGTTGAGTTAAGAAAAATATCTTAAGGCCAGCTGCATCAAACCACGTTGCATCACATCACACTAAATAAAGCGGTTTCGCATTGTTGACTGAAGTTGTGGTCACTCCTTTTCCAGTTTGCATTGCCTATACCACGTACTATTAGTGAAAGCCGTCACTCGATCGACTTGTAATGCGATTTGATTTTAACGTGAATGCATTAGTATGTGAGCATTAAATTCACAGACACAGTCACGTAAAGAGATTTGATAAAAATGCCAAGAAAATTATACCATTTGGCTAATCAAATGGGGTTCTGTGGATAAAATACTTTAAACATTAAGCTGAGGGTGCTTTCGATCCAATGTGGATCTTATTTGACAATTTTAACTGATTTTTAGAATACATTCTGGAATATTTTGGTAGTTGACGCTTGATCCTGCACATAATTTTTAAAATGTGCACATTGCCCTTCGTTCCCTTCACTGCCCAGTGCAGATGAACGGAAACGTAATTGCTATTAGTTTACACCAAGAGAATGACCGTGTTTGGGGTTTGCCGCTTACAAAGCAGTAACAGGCTTACTCACCGTCAGCATGCAAATTTCAATTTTTACCCAGGGTTTAAAGCCAGATCGATGCGTGGTAACCAGACAGTCCGCAATTGCATCAGCTCCCTTAAGTCGATATTTCATGCAGGTTTAAGCAGGACTCTAGAGTAGTGGAGGACCCAAATGGTGGCATTACACCAATTGACTATTGCCTTTTTTTATTGCCGTGTAAATAAACAATCGTGCGCCTTTTCCATGACCGCGCACTTAAAAGCGAATGAATGCAGTTCTTCTTACTCCATCTGGATCGTGGACGTCACCATTCAATTGACCAAGCAACTAAACAGAAATGCATTAAACTACCCCGCGCCGTGAGCATCCATGTTGACGGATGCGTGTTTTGGTGTAATTGGTTAGTTAAAAGGGCTGCCATGACAGCTCACAACGCATGTTTGCAGGATAGAATTGGCAGCGTATCTTGAAGACAGGATGGAGCATTTCAAAGGTTCTGCATCATAATTCCTTTCTAATGGACGTGAATTCGCACACGTACTCCTAACCATAAAACACACTTATAATTAAATCTATTGACAAAACTTTCCTTGCCCCAATGCATTTTAAAAGTCTCAAGCCTAAATTTGGATAAGTGGCAATTCAGGCATGCTGGAAACTTGTGTGCTTAATTTGAAATGCAAATGCCATTTGGTGTGCTGTCAATCTGTCAAAAGTCTTGGATGAGTGTTGATTAGTCAGCCTTAACTTACGGTCCTCCTGCTCCCTATTGCCATCAATAAGGTTTTCTGGTGGATGGAAACAGAACTTGGCTCCATAGGTCCAGGTGCTCACTGCTTAAAATACACTTACGTTTTGTACGCTACACCTTCGAAGGAGTAGCTTGCGCGAATAACCTAAGGAACAGGATTGAAGACATTCTCGCTTCTTCCATCGAGGCTTGCACATTGCAGTCCGTGCCACTTTAATGCATTCTATAGCGCTGCTGGCATTCCAGCAACCCGAGAGCTCCACAAATCCGGACTTTAGCCACTTTCAAGTAAAAAAGTACTTATTACCACTTTACCTAATGAGTGTTCAACGAGCTGAAATGAGGCCACTAACGGAGAACAGCTGCAAAGATTGAAAAAAAAACATGAAATGCATACAGCGCTATGAACGCATGGCCATGCAAGACGCCAGCTAGGCAGGGGAACCTCAATAACCTTGAATAGGATTAGTTTTTTGTTTTAAGTGATGCCTATCGTGCACTAATAAACATCTTACGTTAACCTTGCCAGTTTCGTCGCAATCCTTCGCGCGCTTTAAATTGTACAACTATGACATTGCTTCGTTTTGGCCAGAATCCATGGCCGTTAACTTAAAGATACTGCATTGACCATCTTCTCGTTGTGGGGCAAATGTAGCTTTGTCCAGCAAACTACTGACCTATAACAATGTAATCAGAGGTAGAGCATTTGAAAGAATAGATTGGCGCTAGCAATAACCACTTCTAATTTAATCGCCTTTTCTAAACAAGCTTTGGGTAACTTTACAATAAGCTTTTCCATTCTTCCTTGGTTTAGATATGTGTGATGAACGTTTTCATTTATAAGACTAACCACCTCACTGAAATAAATACGTTTATAAGGCGTCAGACGATAATTCTGTGGAGCACTCCCAAACCAGGGGAGCGAATTAGCCTTTTCGAATTCCTGATGTCAAGCGAAATCATCTTTACCAATGATGAGCGATTGTTGAACTGTGTAGATTGAGGTTAGGGTAGTTTGCTCTCTTTGAATGGAATTTCGTAGTTTGATCCACACGATGATTAAGTATTGAATTCACCAGTGGCAGTTTAGAGAACTTGTCATTGTGCATCTGTCGCGCTTACGCACGTAGACATACCTGCACTGCTGACCTTTTTGATGATAGAATAGTAGATTATTCCAAAAGAACAGAATGTAAATGACTTCTCGGTTTGCATGAGCTACTTAACGAACCCTTCGCGATCACACAGGAAGTGTCTCATCAAACACTACTCTAGCCACTGTGAACGCGACGAAGGATGAGTTAAGGAAGATCGATTATCTTGTGTGCGCCATTCAGAAAAGGTGCAGCAAATCTAAATTTAACGTTCCCATGGGAGGGAATTACTATCCCATCCCTGATTGTCGAGCATATTTCCGTGCAAGTGTGCTGTGCGAAGTGCTGGATGAAGACATTATAAGACGAATGGTCTATTGTGCTAAGTTGGAGCAAACAGCCCTAGTCCCTGTTGCAGGTTCTTAACAAGAGGGGTCGTGGCGCTGATTGTTTGTCTTGCCATACTTGAAGACCCCAATTATCGATGACGTCCGAAACACTACTGTCCACTTATTGCAGAACATTTCTAGATAGGAAATCATACATTCCTGCCTAGTTAATAGACAAAGCTTTGTCCACCCAATTTAAGTTCTGCACATGGCGTGTACTTAGTACTATTACAAATCGCGATCATGGGAGTCAACAAATACCATTTTCTTTTGTAAGCTTTCGAGTAATGCTTAGATATTGTAGATGCCCAAATTTTTGAAGAAAGATAGCATTCTTCACAAGACATCCTTTCCGAAATGACGATTTGCAGTGACTTCATTTGCATTTGCGATGGTACAATGTGGTTAGTGTATGTTGAAAGCATCCCTTTTGGGTTCTCAATAAAGACCAATAAATGTTGGATTCTACGACCAGCCGGTTAGGATTTGACTTGCCTTTTCTGATCTGAACGTTTAAATACTACTCGTTTGATGGCTTAATCAAGCCAAGTATTCACAGCGAAATAGCCTAGTGGTACCTTAGCCAAAAGAATAATACATGGCCTCTGGTCTGACAGACCTGGTGACCCCCCAAGAATTTGACCTAAAATCACCATGGGGTCCTTTATAGCTTACTTTGTACAATCATAGAATTCATGGAATAGTGCGCCTGACCTGTTTGTAGGAATTCTGTAAGCATCAAGTAAGGCCGCAACGAAAAAGAGATAGAACCATTAAGTGTACTAATCATTTTATGGTGTCAATGCTTCAATCAATAAAAGATTTTAAGACATGGAAATTCATGTGGATTGGCAGGAATTGACTGAAACAAATTTACTTAGCTTATCTACTGTTCGAGCGGTAATAATGTTAAATACTTAGTAGGCTCTTCTGATGCGCACCTGAGCCTGACTTCAACGCGCCTGAAATGGTTGTTTCATTGGTACATCAGTGACCCGGAGTGAGACAAAGCACCCTTGACTTCGCCTACATTATGACAGTTGAATACTTGAACTGGCACGTGGATCGGGTGAGACGGGCACCGCAAAAGCAAAAGAATTCATGATTGTTTTGCTGATGGAAAAAGAAGACAACGCTGATAGCTAAACGACAATGGTACTTTTTGGGTCTACAAAACCTTTGATGACGCAATCGAGTAGCGTCACCCACTCCTTTAACAGTACAAAAAGCAATGAGCAGAACACGGTGACAGCCTAATAGACCCGTCATTGTGCACTATAGCCCTTTGCAAAGCTTCGTGCCCTTGTATTTTGGCTGATGTATCTGCAATCTTTGCTGTCATAATATGGGACCATGGTGCTCCAGCTAGCAATTGTAGTTATTACAAAGAAGACATGGCAAATAGCGGTTAAAAGATATGCAGATGTCTTAAATTTGGTAACCCTTTCCTTGGATTGCATTTACTGACAACTTGATGCTTATCCACACAGCGCTATCTGGAACGCCGGAAGACAGGGCAAATTAATCTTGGCACAATTATCTGTGGTGCAGGCAACCGCGGACAATTTTTGATTATTTGGGCAAAAACGCTAAAATCGGGCCTCATGTTCATGCACGCCTTACGCACTTACTTCGTTTGCGCTGGCTGCGCTTCAAGCCTACCATTGTTTAATTAAAGCCGAGAATCAATCAGTCACTTACGTATGCATGCATGAATAAACTATCAGAGTGACTCACTAGGGCACAGACTCGAGTTTGGTTTCCTCTCACATAATCATTGTCACTTCTTGGTCGACATCGCCAACGAAGAGCTGAACTCAAATGATAAGAAGCGAGAACTGTTGCTAACATTCACAATTACAATTTATGGACTAGCATTGTCAGATTCTTGCTGAACTGGACGTGCTCACCTCATAGCATGCCCATCTTGCAACCATCACTTGCGCCTACAGCCTCACCTTGCCAGCAATGCACAGTCCCTCACAGTTCCGCCGTGGTGTGCATTATTGCGCCCACTTTATCTGTCTCTTCTGGTGCTAATTTACACCAGCACTCGCCTCACCCTCTCTTCTCCTTCTCGTCACTTATCCACCTGCTGTCTATGCAGACCTACCCTTCCACTTCAGCACTTGGCTTTTGTACGCTTCCATGTTCACATACAGTGAGCTGATTAATGGACAAGAAATCACCTTACCGATCCGGTTCGGGCAGCACAGCCTGTGGTCTGAACCTGCGTGCGTTGCTTTTAGTGATCAAGTAGCAAATCAAATCCCCATTCTTCCGTTGTCGCTGTATCATTTTGTCACCGGCCCAACGAAAACGGTGGCTTCGAAGATTGTTTTCCGCATTTCTTTCCACATTGGGACACGCGATACAAGCAAAACTGTAAACTTATTTCCATCGATCTTACATCTGGGCAAATATTTTGGAATTAAGGGGCATAAGTTTTACTAAACAGTAAAGTGTTTTAATGAGTATGAAAAGGAATGTGAGGATCCATTAACAGATTAAAGTATTTTAAGCTGAATATAACGTATACGCAAGTTCGTCGCGGCCATCCATGGATTGCGTCTTGGGTGATAATCGAGAACGTGGAAGATGGCGTTTATTGCAAGGTTTCCCTTGATGTTTCCTTAAACCGTTTTATGGCATTGCGTCCACAATTGGATTAGGTGAGTTACATCTGGACTCCCTTGGTGACTTGGTTGCTAGGCGGCGACCCCATACAGAATCCTTCATCTTTCTTATTTGAAGGCAGAAATCTTAGCATGACGTTTTCCTTAGTCCAATACTACCCAATCGAATGCGTCAAAGAACCCATCCACTAGTCCGCAGAATTAAACTTGAAACGGTGGAGTGCAAAAATTTGTCATGGCATGCTGACGGGAAAATCGATCAGAGTGGCGCCATTTGAAATGTGTCCCACGTAGTTGGTAAGCGCGTTAAACCCACAGTCTGAAGGTCGCGAGCTCAGTCTCACTTTACATACTCTTTATCCTCTAAAGTACCAAATTTAGAAATTGCTGTTGCCATGTCGCGATGGACGAGTGGTTAAGGTGATGGACTCGAAATCCATTAGGGAATCTCCGCGCATGCATACCCATTCCATGGGTATGTCTGCATAGTTGTAATGACCATAAGTAACTATTCTCAATCAAACTTCTCAAAAACACATGCATATTCATTGAATCTCGCTAAACACAACTTGCCTTATTTAGGCCTCCATGGTAAGCCAAGTGTTCGACGAACGTACACCACTTACCCATCTGACCGGAAAAAAACAAAACCAAATGCGCAAAAACCAGAACTGCCAGTACTTCATGTATACCAGTGCTGGGTGAAAGCACCAAAACAATTGATGGCCGCAAACAAGTGAAGCATGTGGAAAATCAAAAAGGAAGAGGGAACACAGTTGGTCCTAAGCCAGTGTTAAATCCCCATTCAACAGGCAGTGGCTGCGGCTTAATGCAAAAGACCACGCTTCGCAGTCAGACGTCACACCTCATCAAAGTAAATAAACAGCAAGTAAACAGTATGTACAAGTGGACTTTTCAGAGGTGCGTAAAATGTGCATTTATACGCACCTATGAATTGACGAGTTCCCTCCTCCATCTATCCACAATCTTCACACTCATTGACTTGGCCCTTTTTGCCTACCACGTCACAACGCGGGAGTCACGACACGGCACCGCTTGCACCCTACTTTGCAGACTTCCAACAGTATCGGCAAACAATCCATCAGCGAACGCTGGTTACCAGAACGACACATAGCAGTGGCACAGCCTTAACGAAACACCTGTCCTTTGCACTCGGAAGAAATATTGCTGGTATGCCGCTTCATTTGTTCTGCCATACCTATTTCTTGCAGCAGAAATCAGTAGTTGCACCCACTCATCACCTGCGCCAACAAATATTCCATCCAAACACATCCTCGTATCAGCAGGAGCACGCTGAGTATTCGAGAAGCAGTATCAATCAAGCCGACGGATAGACATTTAGTGTGATGATGGCGCAGAATGCACGCTGAATTCTCGTTCGTAGCAGAATGTTTACGACCTTGGCTTAGGCTTATTTGGATCACGCCTGCCGAAGCTGAAGGCGACGACATTATACTCATAAATAGAGAAAAAGTACTCAAGCAACCTTTTGGAGGGCGCCTCAACTGAATCCGCGTCCAATGAGCACTACTGATTCTGCCAATATGGCTATTGCAACAATTTGGACAATGCAGCTCTCACATTACATTTGCGAAAAGAATTCGGGAAAAGGATAAATGACGGGTTCATCAAATCACGACATATATCATGCCATTTCCTGGGCAGGAACCCATTCGCACCACCACAAATTGGAGAGCAGTAGAAAGGTCAAACCTCAAATTTGACAATTTCTCTGTAATCCCTCGGAGCTTATTAGATGCACCACCACAGAAAGATACGTTGTTGTCATCCTTAAGATCCGAACCATCATTGACACCGACTGAAGCCTGAAATTTAACAGTTCTTTTTAATCCGAAGCCAACAGATCCTACCTTGCCGCCGCAACTAATACATGCAACTTACTGACCATACCGACATAAAAATACTAAATACGGCCAAGGACCTTGAAATCGGCGAAATAAAACTTCGATTTAGTACCTTTCTAATAATGAACATAAACAAATGCACAAAAAAGTTTAAGTCAAAAGAAGCTATGCAAACATATAAAAATGGCGAGCAGTTCATCGTTAAGAGTGGATTTATGGAAAGATTTGCATACTTCCACAAAATACTTGGGGACAATTAAATAAGGAATGAAATGCTGCACAACCTTTAAAGTATCCATTTAAGGAAAAATTACGCTCAAATATCATGCAATAAATATGACAATTGAAAAGCTGCCCTTGAGCAGGCTGGCGGATTTGTTACAAATTGAAAATAGGATGGTGGCTTCTGTCATCTTCGGTAAATACGGCGCTCGTCACACAGGATGTTCTGGGGGTGCATTCAGCACGACACAGATTTGCACAAGGAATGAAGATGCGGCGCGTTTCCCGATTGTCTTCTTGCCTTCTGTCTTGTAGGCCTTTTAACGAATAGGTCAGAGCTAACGGATTTCAGTGGGAACATAGGGTGAACGAGACACTTCTCCCTCTCTCTCCCCAGAAATTCTGACGCAACCCCCATCACGAGGTCTGCAATGGCCGCCTCATGGTCTCTCAGTGAGACTTCCTCTACCCTGTCGAATATGCTGTTTACTTCGTCGAAAGTTTCGCCGCTAAACCGAATTTTGTGTTCGAATTGTAGAAAAATGGTGCATTTACCAGAATAGCCATCAGTGAAAGATGTCAACCATAGCTGAGTGAGTCGTCGTGCTACGGACAACGCCATGGCAGGATCTTCGTTGCATTCGCCGCTAAATTGCCACTGCCATCACTGAGTTTTTAGTGAGTGATTTTCGCATTCTGAATCTTAGACTCTACAAGCATGCTAAACATTGTGTTCGTACATAAGCGAACACAGTTCTGGGAGGTCAGCTGTGTTGGAGCTCCATTTATCTTCCATTGGCATGGTGTCTAATTCTTTGTTAGTCTTTACCATTGCGCACTTGTCTAGTTTTTTGTCTACGAAAGGTAGAATGCTCCAGCCCTTTCATTTCTTTATTTTCTGCTAACTAGGTCGGGTAATTAAGGAGCAAATCATTTGTGAATAAGATAGCGGTTGTAAACATAAATATAGAGGTCTGTCATTTGGCGAACAGTGCCAAGTTATTAATTCGTGCGGTGTAAGAAGGCTGGCCAGAAGCATCAACTCGTGCAGAGACAAAATAGCGCATACGAGAGTGATCAAACTGCACTGACAGATACATGTCCGGAACCACAAGCACTGTTGCGCTTTTTTAGATTAGCTGTCATTATAACCCTAAACAGTTGGTCTACCAACCAGCCACTCTTACTGTGCCTGCAAATCCGTGATATTTTAGAGCCTCTGGGAAGAAGAATGCTCTCTGGTTTTTCCCTTTGGGTATAAAAGACGTGTATCTTTGGTTGCATATCTGCCACTTTAGCAGAATAGGTATTTCTTTAATCCCCAATCATTTGGCCTTAATTTTTAGCACATTTTGCACACGACGTTGCTTTACGATTCGTCTAAGGCTGTTGGAACGTCACAGGTCTAAGTTTGTGAAGCTAGAGCGCTACACTGGCATAAATTTCATCTAAGAGAAGGCATAACTTCAAATCAGGCATTTGAACTAACTTCAAGTGCGCCGACATGCAAGTTAGCTAGCTCAGAACGGTAGATGGATGGAATGAAGCCACTTTCTTTAATGCCTAGCCCTCGTCACTTCGTTGCGAAGAGTGACTTATTGTGGGAGTCCAAATACCAAAACGCTAGTTTCAAGGAAGTCGCGAGCACTTATTCCCTTCACATAGAGAGCAGCATTGCTAAGTCAATTTCCTACCAACCGCTTTTTGATTTGATGGCTAGCAGTTATTTGTCAACCACTCGAGATGGCTGATTGGCATAATTATAATCTTAAATGAATCTAAATGAATAAAAATTAGCACCGACTGCCTCACGATGAAACTCACTGATAAACAGCCATGAAGTTAGTAAGTGGTCCGGCAAATTCCATGGTTCTGCAATCAGTGATAAATTTTGAAATCTTATGGAGGCATATTTTGATGCAATATTATTAGGGTTTTCTAAGGTGCTTTTTGGGACGTGTGCATTGGTTCTTTTTATTCTAGGTCTAATTTATTGATTAGTTCCAACTCCATTTTCACAATCATCGTCGCCTCTCAAATCGTTCTATTTGGACTTTGCTGCACAAACCCCGACATGTGTGATGTAGCGGCACAGCTTGAAGTAACTCAAGCTGAGACAGCAGCAACGACAACATTTTTCCACCTCAGTACTTCAGAATCACCTATTTTAACCAGACGAGGATATACAGCCTCTAATACCAGAAGTATCTCTTATAGCCCAGGCAAGAAGCCCTTTCCTATCCCCTGCTGTAGTTTTGCCTTTTTGGTCATCCGCCTTCATGCTTTGCTTTTAGTTACCCAACCACGCATGCTTAGCTACCCTCAGTTTAAAACAAGTGATTTTGTACTTGTTTCCCCATTCCTTTGCCTCTTTTAAAATAAGCTTCTAGAAAATTTGGCTCCCTGTGTCCTCACCAGTAGTGCGTGTTCATGCCGTTGCTCAAGTACTTACCCATCATCCCCAACAATCCTCTCCCTGTGGGTCAATGATAGAGGACTCTGAAGGCTCCAAATTGTTCATCAATATCTCCCAAGGGCATAGTGAAATGCGCCTACTTACTCTTTTCGAGCCGTTTGGGCGAGTGTTGAGTGTAGAGATATTTGTGATCAGAGAAACAAACCAGAGCAGTGGCTTCGGTGCGCACACACATTAGATTGATTGTTTGCTAATTTCCACTTTCTCAATTAATTGCAGTGTGTTCACCCACAGGCTTGGTTAAGCGTACAAGTCCTTTGAGTGTGCAGAACGCGATACTTACGATGGGCGGAGAAGTTGTGAGAAGGAGGGGATTAAAAGTTCAGCTGAAGTACTCCATCAGCATACCTAATTTAAGCTGCAGGCCTTAAGCACTGCCATAAGTCCTGTCGGTGTGCTTTTAAGTATTTTCCTTTTTCTCATGAAGGCCAATTTGAATTATGTATTTTAAGTGTTGACGGTGCTTAGTGGACTGCCAATTAATTCTTCAGCTCACTCTCCTCAGTCCCTATCAGTTTTGCTGAATGATTCATAGCCTTAGGGGTAATTAATCCGCCGTATTAGTAGCATTCAAATCAATTTCAAATATCCACTTTGAAAACATTTATACAGGCTTTTAGTGACCCACTATGATGTTGTAGGTTTCACCTCTCAATGTTTGCACGAGTGTAATCAGTGTCCTCACCGATGGTGTTGCCCTCAACTCCTACACCTTTGTTGTGTTGCGCGACTACCAGTTTGAATGAATTTGTGGTGAATGTACTTCACTTAGCTCTACCAAACTGGTGTAAGCAACTTAGCTCTGCACATTGCGAGTCATGCCCTACACGGGTTTTAAATGCTCCTCTTCGCTTGCTTTGGATTGTGCAAAGTTTCGCGCCTTTAATCGTATCGTCACAAGTATTCTCTCTCAGGACTCGTATGATCTACTTTCGATGAGCCCTTCACTCCTTGCAGCACAATTGTTTTATATTTATAGGGAAGTAGGGCTCCACTGTAACAACCATTACGCACATGTAAAATTTCAACATCTTTGATAAATGCATATTTTACCACTCTACTGTCGTTTGATTTAAAGGAAGTACTTTGTCAATTTTCCGGGATACTAATGGTCACCTGTGTTTGAGGAAATCAATCCCAAGTGCCTTTTAAATAAGGCTCTTGGAGGATGCATTCATACTTAACATAGATTTGCAAAACAAGTATGTGTGTGATCTGTTTGACGAAGGGCATGCATACTTAAAGGGAAAGTTGCGGTCTCTGAAACTTACTCTCATTTAGCGAACGATGTGAGCATCACATGCTTGGCATCTTCTGCAGCTCTCATGCATGATATTTATAAAACATCCAATGGCTATATACGGCAGTGTACCCTCTTTTAAGGCCATAGTAGAATATGCTGTCACATATTTGCAAGTCAGTTCAGCAGTTCTCGAAACATTCGGCTGCGCAGAATAACAGAGAATGTCTAACATTTGACGAGGGTCACCGAACATTGTGCGATTTTTTAAGTGTAACAAAGTCGCAATTAGTAACGTTCCTCATTTCCGCCTTGTTTTTTACCATTGCATACAATTCGTACCATACTGGTTATCACTAGCGTTTGTCAGGAAATGGCGTCAAATTCTTGGTTGATGTCAATTTATTTGCCACATGTATAGCACTCCAATCCTTCCAAAAATTCACAGTGGGCCATGGTAGGGCGATGAATGTTGTATGACCAATGTGTGGAAGCAGCGTAGCTATACGTCATTAGTCTACTATCTGATGTGTTCTCCCTAAAGATATTCATTGAATGATGACAGCGACCACCCGATAGTGACTATTAAAATTGTTGAATCCCATGCTCACCATCCACTCACCCGTAGCCACTTTCATTGCATCGCCCCCCGTGACGAGTCACTTTGTTCCATGCGGAGGAGGCAGCATTTCGGTGCTCAGAGTACAGTCTCACTTAGGAGAGAGATGAGCATATAAGGAGAAGACTGTTCAACTGCTTCGTAGTGTGAGTCTGAGAGTGCATAAATGCGGATCCGTCATTTGCTTGTCTGTCATCGAGGCCAGTGATACCTACAGTGCATGCTGCGGGTTATAATGACCCAAATTTACTTGTTTTGTTTTCGCAAAATTCCAGTTTTGCTGACTTAAAATTTATATCGAAACCAACTATTTTTCGTCCCACAGAGAAGTTGTTTGCACAAGTCGAATGAGGAAGATGTTTGATGAAAGGGACGTCCTAGAAATGTTCTTAAGATTTTTGAACCTAATGCTAGTGACCTCGAGAGCAGCGCTTTTATTGAAACCCATCCAAATCTAACCCTTCTCACCAGACTCAGCGTCCAGTAAAAAGGGTATCTGTGCCTCTCTGCAAAATAGGGGGCTGCAATAAGCTTATAGAGATGATGATCCTTCACAGATCCACTGCTAACCAATCATCCGTGAACTTAAACCTAGCATCGCCATCGCCTTTTGACACACCTCATTTTGGCGGTCGGCTATAAGCTTTGGTGTTTACTAATTGGAAGCTAGCGCAATTTTGATTGTTTGCTATATTATTAAGAGCATCAAAACTTAACTGCATTCTGTTGTTTTGACTGCACTTTACACCATTGTCCATTATACTGGTCTGAAATATGCCAAATTTAATTATGTAGGACAAGGTGTGATTTCGTTAGAACTGTTTAAACTACAAGCAGGTGACTCCACTCGAAGTAGACGAATCATTGTTAAAGAATGGAAAGACTGAGAGTAAAACCAATTTAATTTAAGACATGCTAAAGACAATGTTACCCGTCATCAGTTCGTTAGTGATTTTACGGCAAGTTATCAGGTACCGCATGGAATTCCATCTACACTCCCAGGCATTGGCGAAGTTAGTAGGTAGAGGAGCAACATCGAGTTGTGAGAAAATGAATGCATGCTGAGGTGAGGGGACGAAAGTCTCCTCCTTTGGAGCGCAGCATTCCGCTGGTGACGGCGGGGACTCGATGGTAGGGGGCGATCGCATGGCCTCTGTGCACAAAAGCAAAGGAGAGCGTTTGTGTCATACCAAGCGAGACAAATTTAATTAAACTGAGGCTATATTTTAATGGGAATAGGCGTGCCAATCTAGCACGTGATTGTCGTTTCACATGCAAAATACACCAGAGTGCTTTTCTTCAACCTGATTCAATTCCACGGTTTTAAAAGTCCCTTATAAACTTAGCACTGAGGCTCTACTATAAAGGAAATCGAGTGTGAGCAACGTCATTACGATGACACAACTATTGTGTGAAAGAACGATATGGTTGCTATGAAGGTTTACAGCGAGTCAAAAATAAAATTACACAAGTAAAATTTTATCTTTACTCAAGATATGCATGAGAAAAGAAGGCAGGGACAGTCCCAACTATGGCTAAGATGGTAATAATAAGTTATAAAATAATGATAACTAATAAGGATAAAATGCATTCATTGTGCTCTTAACCCATAGATCACCAGGCAAATTCTGTACCCAGACCACATACAATCTGTAACTATTTTGCAGTTTTCAGTATTGCAAATCGTTAAGAGCTGTACCGCTCATTGAAATCGTTTTCTGTAAAAGCCTTGGAAACTAGGTTTCGCACATTTGCGGCGTCAAGTTGAGAAAGGTGTATGGTAATTTACAATCCTTTTCATCGTTTATGAATTCGGCTGGCAAAAGTAGACTACTTTACCTTACGACTTGGCACTTAACACTTTTCCAAAGACGAGCGCTTACCTTAGAAGGAAATCTACCTTTAGTGGTGGGCTGTTCTAAATTAACTCAAAAAAACCACTTACATTCCTAGTCTGAACTTTTGTCCTTTGCTAAGGGAATCATAAATTCTGCTGACATTCACTTAATCGTAAACTCACAGAGCAAAGTATAGGTCCTGAAATCTTGCGCGCAGAGCTACATTCCTACCGACAAGTGGAGAAATCCAATGAATTTTGTCAGTACAGAGGGAAATCCTTCACGTACAGTGTCGAACTCTTACACAGAAATGGGTTCCTGCCGTAATGATGCTACCCTAATATTCCTTTTGTTTACTGATGCCTAATGCATGCACTCAAGCTTGCTTCAAATCCGAGGTAAGAGCGTTTAACATATGTTAAGTAAAGAATATAATGATAAAGTTGATGGCATGAAGTTAAGGCAAGTCTGCCCACATCAGGGGAGCCTCTAAAGATGTTCGCAGGAATGAACAAGATGGCAAACAAATGTCGGCAGAAGCGTAGGGAATTCAGGTTGCAAAAGACTATTCTAGTGAGCTAGGACAAAATCACAATGGCAAGCATGTGTAGCCAACTTCAACAGCCGCTTTCATTTTCTGGGTTTGGCTGAGGACGTCGTCCAGGACAAATCCGTTCACGCTTTGCCTATCATTGTTGATGCTTACATAGAGAACATTTTGGAAGGGCCCAAAGAAGGTGATTGAGCTTTCACGTTTCTTCTGTAAGGTAAAAGGTGAGAAAGCAGGCAACAGCTATAGAGTCAACCCTTTGACTGCCTGATTATGGTTTGGCATTGCGGTTTATTAGCTGAATGGGATAATGGCTACAGAATGAGTCTCGTCATTTAGTAGAAGGAGGCACTTCCATCAAGTATTAACTATGCATCTACAAACACTAAAGCGCGTCTACTTTGACAAGCTAGGGCCACTCTCAAGTCGCAACCGAGTCAAGTCAATGCGGGAACCTGATTTTAGGCTGCGCCAGTAACAATCTAAGCTAGAACTTAAATGTGGCACCTGAATTGGTAGTAAGATTTCAATCAGATGAACAGTCCAGATGGTCAGTAGCTGTACGACATCAAGTGGGCGAAGAGTCGCATGGTCGCAAGTGGCTTAAAGCAGAGATGGGAAGGTAAGGAGGTGGAAATATGAACGAATAATTCAGCAACACTTTTCTTTTAATATATAGCATCCCCAACTCTGTTAAAGGAAGAGCTGTGGCCTCCGCTTCTTTACCATTTATCCACGGACAATACTTTCGTCTTGCAGACACAAAGGATCTTAATTAACATCGAATTTGCTACCTTTGCGATCCGTTCCTGTTTGTAAAATGATTAAAAATGAAGTACCTCAGGTGGCAAAGATGCCCAAAAAGGAAAAAAAGATATTAGTTTAATTAAGATTAATGCTAACGTCCATCATCACTTGCGCTTTGTTAAATGTGATACGTGTAGCATGAACTGCAGTTTGACAGGTCTGCCCATTTAAAAGAGGTTAAGCATGCTGCCTACCATTGAACGCCGAAAATTTCCAACAGGGCAGGCTTTTGCATTTAATCTCTTTAAATAAATGAAAATAATAAAGGCATTTAAGTGCTGCTTTAACAAGTATAAGAGTACAAAGCCGAAGAAAGTGACAGGTAAAGTTAAAGGAAGTAAGAGGACTTGGTGAACGGGAGGAGAGCAAGCGAAAGGTTCTACGGAATGGGAGGAGAAGAGAAGGAAAAGAAACACAAGGCCTGGATTAGGATACATTTAAACAATTCGCAGATGCTAAAAATACGACTTTTTATCTGTCCGCATCACGACACTCAAGTCACATGATTGGATGAATTTTCGTCAGAAATTTTGTGAGGGCAACTTAGTTTGCGGGAATCTATCTAAGGGAACTACTTGAAGGGGACAGCAGTTGCGACGATCATGCCATGGTGACAGTCATTACCTAGTTGATGTCCAAATGGTCAGTTTGGGCGTTATAGTTCGTCTTGGTATAAATGAATCCTTTGAAGACCTGGTATATCGGCATGGGTTAGTCGAGGCGGATGTAATATAAAAGATGGGCTCTGTCTCGCTCTATGTTAGTAAAGCTTGCATGAAAACGTTGTCAGCCTTATGACCGTTGAGCTTGCGGATTCCCTCAACCCCGCTCCGTAGTGTTGGCTAAGAAGCGGATTTCGTCGTCTCAAAGGACCTTGAAACACTTTTTTTCTAACCATGGAACAATCAAAACTGGCCCTATTGTTCCTTGGTCACTAGGACTTGTATGCCTTGGTCTTTATAGCGTTTAAGGTTCTCCGAGAGTGGTGAGACATGAGAACAGAATTGACGAGGAATGTTGCATGACAGATATCAGTGGGAGACGAAGTGCAGGCTGTAAGTGTTATTCGCATGCACATACTTTTTGTGTGCCTAGTAAAAATGCCATGGATGATATGGATGGCATGATGACCCTGATTTGTGATTATTCACTTATGTCCAAGCACATGACTTTGAGGCAGGCGCCATGGTTACCAGAGCATGAGTGTGTGATGCATAACAATTCCGGTTTTAGTTGTGATATAGAGCCTTGCTAAAGAATAGACGAATCTTAGTCTGGTACTGCAATCAAAAGGTGACGAGGGTAGTCAATGGGCACGAAAACTTGTTTAAGAAGCGATCAGAACCACCAGTGGTGGTAAATCAGTGAGTCCTTACAATTATGGTATAAACAGCTCTGTTTGCCTCAAAAACTTTAACGTCATTAATATTTACTTAATGTTGCTGTTTGAACCTCTACAATAACGGCTCATAAGTGCTATCTGACTTGATGCCTACTTGAACGTGTACAGCTACGCGTTTGCTGACTGAGAACAAATTCGCATCTTGTCTTCCTTACTTTTGCTGTGTCCAAAGTTCAAGGAAAAGCTACTTTTACCCTCTAAATTGTCTTCTTTAACGACGATTGACTTTGTTGATTTCATTTGGTAACTAAAGTAGGAGTAGACGGCTGAATGAATGCATGGATAAGTTGCCTACCGTTAGCCTGAAAAATTGTGCGAGAGGTGCTGCCATCACCAAGGACTGGACTGATATCAAGATAACACTATCTGACAATGATAGAGAATGACTGGATCAACCTAAATCACTACCTAAAACGCGCAGTGTGACATCCTAAATTGACCTTTGCATATCATGACTCATTGGCCTGTTAGCCCAACTTTGAAACCCTCTACCGCAAAGTATCAAGGAAACCAGACCGATGTGAGTAAAACTCGTTTCAAATGGGTGCCCTCTTTCATACTTGTGGTGTGACCTCTCGAGAGAAGTGCTGGGGCCGTAACGGAGCACAAGGATCATTAAATGCTTGCGAACTTAAGCTCGGAAGCTCACATTTAGCGAAACCTTGTGTAGTTTTTAATTTGTTAGAACAAAAATCTACTTTGTTGCGACGCAGACTCCGCGCATTATCTAATGTGCCCAAAAGCGGTTGCATGACATGGTTATTAGGCGGAGATGTCAATTAAAGTTCAGTAAGCGAACAAATCTTATACGTCATCCTTAGTAGCTAAAAAGAAACCCCAAACTCAGAAACAAACAACTCAGCAATACAAAAATACCAGAAACGAGAAGATTTAATGGTGCACTGATTAGTTAGTTTCCCTGTCGGCAGCGAATCAACCTCTCAGTGGCTAGTGGGGCAGCATTAGCAATGCCACTGGTCCAAATTCACCCGCAAGAGGGCGGTGGCAATATCACCTCCTCTGCCAGTCTCTTCCAACCACTGCGCACCCTCCAACACATCCAAGTGCCCACACTGCCCTCCATTACCTTCCATTACCGCATTGGTGATGGTGATGTCTCGCAAGGCATTTTCGATCTTCTTCTCTTCTCCCTCAAATCCAACGTCACTGACCTGGCTGAGGTTGGAGCCCGAGTGGAGAGGTATACAGACATCTTCAATCCCATCAATGTTTTTCTCGTCCACTAATGCTGCCCCAGTCAAGGATTGCGATGAATTGGCCTGGAGATGGAGGGACCTCAACGCACATGCCACTTATTCGCACCTTTAGGATTTGGTATGTAAAACGTAAATCTATAGCGCTGCCGAAGACGTTCTCTCATCCTTTTGTACACCTCTTTTAGAGCTAGTAGAGGTTATTCTACTGATAAACGTACTCGGATTGTTCAATGCTGACCTCATATACTTGGCGATTGTGCTTGTCTACAGGTAAGCACAATCGCGCAGCCTCACCGATTGCGGTCAACCTAGACGGATTGTGCGCAAGACGCAACGCTCCAACTCACTCAAACTCCTATTTGTGGAAAGTGATTTTGCTTTCAATGATGATGATGGTGGGAACCCATCAGCGAAGCTACTCTTTGACGTGAGGATGTTTTAGAAGAAATAAATAAAGGAGGAATGCGTTTTAGCTTTAAAGCGTCATTGGACTTTTAGTCCCACCGAAACTTGGAGTCGCGAATGGAACTAAAGTCGGGTCCGCATGTCCTCGCATCTTTCCATGCACTCCTGCATTCTCCTCGAGTCTCTGTTGCAGCACCAAGTATATGTAAAGAGCGTCTACACCGTACGCACAAGCACATTGAAGAGGATTGTTGTTGCTAGCCCAGTGCTTCTACGTCTAGTGGTGGCGAAATTTTCTAAACAAAACATGGTTGCGGCGAGCCAGAGGTCGGGATTGGATGAGCAGGTAGTTTGGCGGTACATACTACCTTACAGTATGGGACCTGATTCTCTCGCACCGCCATCACCACTGGAGGACAAAACATCAACCACACAGTGATGAAGCCAGATCGGGATAGGAAGGGGGAGAGGGAGGAGAATGTAGGTGTGGTGAGTTAATTGCAGGGAAAATACATAATGTTTCGCAGCTTAAAATATCCTAAAAGTTAATCTAGTATTAATGACGTTTAGATTATGCAGATAAGCAAGCATCACTGTGTACTTCATAGAAAACGCTGCGTAAATCAAATTGGCTCAAAAAGTTTCACTCAGATTTACTGCATGCGACTCCATTTGGCGGTACTTCAAAATGACACGAATGTAAAGTTTGGGCAAGAAAATGAGTCAATTTGATAAGGGACTATTTTGCCCATCATTTTTCTCGTAGGAAACATTTTTGATACCCGAGGAGAGTGAAATAGTGGAAAAAATGGGTTATTTGAGACGAATCTGACTCAGCGGGTGTGTTCTGAGCGACTTTAAGTAGTAACCAATGAAACATGATACATTGGGATTGATAATAGAATTAACAAGACGCATGCTGAGATCCGGTGCTTTGGGAGCCAATTGTTTTAATAATGAGGCCATTAGAGCTGTAAAGAAGGTCAAAGCTAGCTCGGCAGTGCAGACAAATGATCTGCATGTTTTGACTGAAACTCTGCCTCAGCATCAATTTTGGAGGGGATAAAGAGATGTGCAGCAACCAAAATGCTGTAAAGACAGAACTTGTGTTCTCGAATGGACTAAGGAGAAGTAGTAATACTCAGTTCCATGGGTATGATGCGAACAATTTAGAGTAATCGCGTTTGGCCCACGCCGAAATGTCACCAAGTCCTTGCAGCGGTGACCAGATACTACGAAAGCTGTGTGAACATGACGCAATCAAATAATCTGCAGTAGTTGAATAAATTAATGATTACGTGGCCAGGTGTTGTGATTTTTAGTCAAGTCGCTTCGTCTATGTTCATCGAGTTGTTTTCACGTTAGTTATTTTGCAAATCTTGTGACTGGAGATGCACACGCGTCGCTTGCGTTGGCAGACACCTCCAAAGAGGGACATTAGGTAGATTTTGACTCATACATGGACCTCTTTTGGTGCTGGCCATTTTAAAATCCTCTTTAATTTGCACATTACAGACCGAGGTCGGGAGTAGATAGAATCCGACACAAACGTGTAGATCAAAAGTCGAAAAGGCACCAGCGCAAAGCACTTCATTCAAGGCCTACTTCGATTTGCGTCCCTCACTCCACCGTCTCATCATCTGCACCCAAGGCACATCCGTCCAATATTCTGAGCTACACCTTCCCTTCAACACTGCCATTACCTTCATCTTCCTTCTCCTATGCCACACCGCATGGCAGCGCATTCAACTTTTATTCCATCTACTCTGATCTATCCACGCTGAAGTCCCTCAACTCCTATGACTACAAGCCCACCTACGCGCAGGATAAATTCGCTAGTTTTGACCATGCTAGCTCGCCGCTCGATGCACCAGGGGACTTAGTTTACTTTACAATACCACTTTCATATTATGCTCCATCGATTGCACCTACATACCATTTAATTATCAATCCACGTATGTTTCATCAGTGCAACATTGGTCGGTCCTAATGCATAATTCCCCTCCAGGCTCTGTAGTATGCAGATATCTACACTTCCAACCGCTATGAAGAGATGAAAACTTTGTCCTATTTGTACTTCATGGATATTTATGTGCCATGTATTTTTATTGCAAATAAATCGTTTCCATGTTTGCAGAGTACACGTTTATGTCTTCTTACATACAAAAATGTCTTATCATCTCTTCGGCATTGTCTGCTTAGAAAGGAAAAGGACAGTGGTACCGCGTTTAATTACCGATGCAGTTCCAATCACCTCCCTTGACGCCTTATTTGCTTAGCATTAGAGAAATAACTGCTCATCATTAACAGCAGAATATCGCGACTACTTTAATTTGAAAAAGCTGTTGGGTATGCATCTAAATGAGGCTGAAGCATCATAGTAACACTAAGTTATTAACAAGCTTGTTGGACTTTGTGCTTGGATTTAAGTTCACAAGGCATCTTCACAGACAAGCCGAACGAGTGCGCAAATGGGTGAATAATTTAATGTATAGGGATGTATAGAATGCTTTTAGTGACACTGCGATATCGTTTCGAATTCGAGCAGCTTGTCCGTTAATGTAATTGTTTCTCCTTCCTTTTCCTTGCCTAGCATTCCTTTTTTGCTTTACACATTTAGACGATCGTACTCGGTTCCTATTCTTTAACCCAGTCAGGATAGTCCTGCTCCCATCAGCCAATAATTCAGTGCAGATCTGTAATTTTAGCTCATGCAAGTGTTAAAAAATTGCACATTTGTCGGCGCGTCTAACATATTTACAGACTATGTTGGATAGCAGTTTCAGCTTTCGCAATTTGTAGCGTCAGATATCATACAAAATAGAACTTTTATTAAAAAACTGTTGGTCAGACTGCTTGTTTTTCAGTACAGACGATTTCATGCTTGAGATGAGTTATTTTTTAAGCTGAAGACTGTGAAAACCAAAGGAGCAATAACTTGAAATGCTCTCAACGCTTAATGCACCCTTCTCCTTTGCTTACCTGGGTCCTATTTGTCCAAACCTCTATCTAATAGCGGAGCGTATTGTATTATGCTACGTGTAACACAATCGCCAATCAAATCCTGGGCAAAATTATAGTACGCCATTTCGTGCTAAGCACTGTTAAGTTCTCCGTAGTGATGTGTTAATGAATCGCTTCCTTCAATATCATCAGACACTTCTACCTCTATACGACCTCTGTGAATTCGGCTAAATTTTCCTAGTCATTCATCCTTTTTAAGCTCATTTAAAGCACGATTTTAATAAAGTCAACTTTCTAGCGATTTTCATTATACCTGGCAGCGTTTACCTATAAGTTATACCTGTCAGCCGTTCTACCGTCCTATTGACAATCTTTGCTATGCATTTTCACCTCAGTGGAGCAGTTACATCAATCCCTTAATTCGTGGTACAGGGGACCCATCGACGTGCATGGCAAGATCAACCAATGATCTCACACTGCTGGCACATACTAATGCAGCCTGCGCCAAATCGGTGATAATGCCATCAGATCCGCTGCCTCTCCCTAGTTGCGTTGCAAGTTGTGCAAACCATTTATTGCATAACTTAAGAAAGCGTGATCTTAAGGGGTATAGTCAACTGTTACTTGGCACGTGCTTACTCTCGTTCTCACCGCATTTAATTGTGGGTGCAATATATAAGGATTCCTATTGCTGTCACTACTCAATGCTTCACTTTGTCGATGCACTGGAGTCTAAATCGCAGGATTTAACTATACGAGTTCATTTTAGCCAAGGATTTTGCTCAAATGAATGTGTTTTTGTGAACTTGACTTGTTTTATTTGCAGCACTCAATGGCACCAATTATTTACCGAAACCACCTGCAAAAAATCTCAAGTTTCCTCGAATTTGTTGATGCATCCTCTAAAGTTGCTTGGAAATCAGGATAGTAAAGAGATTTGATAAAATATCTAGCATTGGGCCAAAAAAAGGGCGTTAAATTGATAACGGATCTGAAACATTGAAATGCCAAAGTTTCTAAGGAACAGCCTGTACTGTGTCTTATTAATAGGATCAATGGAGCAGGCACCGTGGACCAATAACAAACAAAATTCGATCTTTGATTCGCTAGCGAAACCCTGCAATAGTAAACAGAAAATGTGACAAAGTCGATGACAACTGGATAAAATTGCAAATAGAGGGTCCCGAGTCAAGTAATGATGTGGCGAGTTGGCAATGAAGCTGAAACTCCTGACCATCCTGACCTCAGCTGCGGCACGCATTTGTGTACTCAGTGAACTGAATGTATTGCGGACACAATTCAAAATCTAGCGCAGACATTTATAGATGAAGTGGATGGAAGTGCTGCAATATTGCGCATTAGCATCACGCCTTTACTCTTGGTATCGAATTCTTACTACTAAATCAGATATTATCATTGACAGTGACCGGACCACTGCGGGGCACTAAGTTAATATCTTTCGCACACAATCTTTGTTCTTCTGTTGCATGTGAAATATTATTGGAAGAGACAGAGTACCTAAGAGCAAGGAAGTAGAAGGAGATGGATTAACTTTAGTTAACAAAATCTCATCCCTTATGTTAAAAACTAAGTTCATAAGAGAGAATATAGTTTGAAGAACGACATGAAGCGGCAAGCATTCCCAGTGAACTGGAAGCACATGCCTATGTAGCTCGAAGTTTAACCAAACACGCGACTACAGCTTCTCCGCGTTCTAATAGCATTTTAGCAACTAAGCAAGCAGTGCTATCTTATCCTTAAAGGATATGAAATTACATGCGAATTTTATATTTATTGCTGCTTTTTCAAGCTGGCCAGTGTTGTTTGTAAAGTTGGGTTTCTGCTAAGTCCACGAGAAATTGAGGTGAAAATGCAAAGATTCATAATGCGCAGGAAGGGCTACGACATGAAAATAGATTTGTGCGCCATCATCATGTGATTGCGGCATAAGTAGCGAGAGCATAGAAGGTTTATTATTATTATAAAGTGGCGAGAGCACAGAGTTTTAGTTTGTGCCGATTTTAATGATGTGCCTGCAGTTGATGTCCGAGAGCATAGAATTTGTAGTTAGTATGTCGACTTACATCATGTGACTGCAATTGAATTGGCAGAAGCAAAGAAGTTGCCGTTAGTGTATCAATCTTCCCCACGATCCTGCATGATGCAAGGTGCAAGGCGATACGCATCAGGTTAATTCTCCTCTCTCGCCACTTCAACTGCAATCGCATAATAGCAATTTACACACCAGAGTTAAATTCGCATTTCCTGTTCCCTCAACTGCATTCGCTTTGTGTCAGTCTGTACACCACATGCAATTTCTCCTCCTACATCCCAATTCCTTGGTTCTAGTGTCACAAAGTAATTGAGTGGCTATAACTTTAAATCGTGATAGTAAGTGGAGGTATTTAATCATAGTCATTTTTACAAGGGGCTCTTCTTTGTTCTGCTCCTATTGCTATGTGAATTTGATTTGCGAAACTCCAAAAAGTATTAGTTTAGTGGTGGCTTACCATATTTGGCAAAATACTTATAGGAGACTTCGGAAGGAATTACTGATACTTCACGGCAAGAAGGAAAAGGAAGAGACTTTGCGCCTTGCCAAGTGTGCGACAATATTTCCGTGACAAGGAGCGAAGCTGGGAAGAACAAATTCAAACGTAAATTAAACACGAGAGAAGTCAGACTCGTTTGGCAACCACCCAGGCGCACACCGTTGCTTCTCCTATCCGAGGCGAACGGTTGTAGGATCTTCGAGGTTCTTAATGGCCTCTCTGGTAGCACCTACAATGGGAAGTTGAATCCGTAACTAAGAAAAAAGCAACCCTGTTACCCCTTGTAAGCGATTAATGGATCGCATGTTGCTCCTCACTTGTGATTAAAAGTGGTGGAAACAGATGCTAAGACGGGCTTTGTGATTTCCAGACAATGCCCTCCGGACTCTGTAATGTTGCATCTGACTACAAACGTTTGATGCAGATAGCACTAGTTGGTACTTTTCCAATATACCACATACTCTGCCTCGATAACATCCAAGAGCACAGAGTCAAACTTGAATTAGTGCCAAATCGTCTGCGAGGTGCAGGGCTAGCCTTAAAACCAAAGAAGTGCCATTTACTTTACCAACTCGTCAACTTCTCATGGCAAATAGTCTCATTACCTCATATGTTAATCACCAAAATCCGTACAAAGCGCGTAGGCTTGGCCAGTTACCGCATTTGCCCTGCTAAAGTCCTAGATAGAATTGCTATCCTCCACATAAAACAACCGCAAAGCGGGCGATAAGAGAATTTACAGTGGGAGGACGAGCATGACGAAGTTTATAATGAGCCAACGCAAAGAATCTACTCCGCACAGATCCATGCTTTACCTAACTTTGAGGCCAACGCACCACCCTTTGTAATGGGTACAGACGCCAGTGATGTAGCCGTGGGTGATGTACCTTTCCAAGGACACAGATAAGGAAGAAAGACGGTATTCGCCTACACAAGGTTGATGCTCAGATAAATAGTTGAGGCATAAATGCGCAACAGAACTCAAGCTACCCTCACTCTCACCAATATCCGTACCATTGATTAAATTAGGCGATCCACCGGTTTCAAAGTAAAAAGGCGGCGTTAAGATGATTTGGTAAGTGTGCTAAAATTTTAGCCTGGAGTGCTACTTGCTCTTCATTGGGTTTTTTTCAGTTCATTTCAGGTGACAGTAGGATAGAGTTCACAAACGGCAGAAATATTGGGGAGCATTTTACTAGAAGTGCAGAGCCTGATAACACTTGCCAGATTAGAAAAGTGGTAGTCCATGCCGAATTCCCTTTAAGAGCGGTTCTCACTTAGATGGTGGGCCAGTCAGAATAACAAAAGCTAGTTTTGGTCAAGACAACTATTATTTGGCAGTATTATTGACAGAGTAGTTAACGCTGCCTCTGGGGACATCCTTCTGAATGGCATTCATCTTTCACTTCCACCGGCATACCTTACCGAGGCATTCCCACAAACCCAGTAGAGCCTACCTACAAATAGGCGATTCCTCCTCGTATCATTAAAAGGCTGCAAGAAAGATGATTGATAATTAATTTCACCTCCTCATTTTGTAAGTTTTCAACCGCTCGCTTTCGACGCTTCATTTTTATCACCTTTTGTCCATATCCTTCCCCATATTAAGGCAGACATCTCGTGGTAGAACACAGATGTCTCTTGATGGCTAAAAGGCGCTCAGATGAAGGAGCAACATCCGGAAAAGAAAACCAGAGACAGGTCCTTTTGATAATGCGGAGCAATTTAAAGCACATAAGAATCGGCTTAGCTCTAGCATGCTGCAGGACGCATTCAGCATTCAATATTCAGTCCTTGCTTTCAGATGCTTCCTGTTATGATCTCCAACAAATCCTTCCTAAAGTACCATTCCACATAACTTTTTCCTGCATTGACTACTGAGCCTCAATCCAGTAATAAGCACTCCATTTTTAATTTGCACAGATTATTTGCATTCTTGTTATGGTGAAGAAAAGCGATACAGTGCATGACTATGCCTAGACTCTTGTTCAGTAAAGGCTTGTACGCACATGACTTCGATTGGTCAAGTAGAGTCATCGTAGCAGAAGGAAAAGTCGGAATGAACCGAGGTTGCTAAATCTTATCAGCCCACAAGCATTTGGTGGGATAACCCAAAGTGTATGCGCGCCTTGAGAATCTACCATCTGTGATGATGGTGTCAACCAGTCAGACTTTCTGCACTGGCCTTAAAGGGCACTACCAAACTTGTCAATCATTATCGTGCCAGCAAGGCATGCGGATTCAAATCGCCCGCCAAAAATACGTAATCCTCCTAATAGGTCTAAGCCATAGGCTTTCGTTAAATACGCCCTTACTTTTGTGCATGTTATCATCCCTACTACCCATCGAATAGTTTCGTGAGGCCCTTTGATTCGCGCCATTTCAGAAAAAAAACAACTTTTAAAAAGGCTGGTTGCTAATAATCCCTCCTTAGGGCCTTCTCACCTACTCAGTCGGTCATTGCATTGGTCACTAGGACTGCGGTGGTTCTATCGAAGAGCAGTTGTGCCAGCATTCAAGCAAGTCAGCATGCAACCTGTGGCCCCACTTTGAGAGAAACCGTTAAAAAAGAGTTGGACCATGGCTAAGGCAGTGCATCCTCCAAATCGTATGAAATGAGGGCGTCTATGCACAGAGATGTAAATAGCATTGCGGTTGGCATAGCCTATCCATTAACGGAACTCTGATCCTGCTCCCACTTACGCCCATTCAGCGTAGCTGTTGTATACAGGGTGAATGTAATGGTCAAGGCAAAGGTGGCAAGCACCACAGAAAGGTGACTACAATACCAAGTGTGTACTGCAATCGTACAGGCAAAGACATCATCTCTTGGGAGGGATACTGGTACTCAAATGTTAACGAATTTTCTACATTTTTCCTGCACACGTTCCACTTTCCTGTCTCCAATCGAATTATGGAGCATGAAATTGGCTGACACATGCACTCCTGTCAAGTACTTTTACATCTTAGCACGTTCCACTAAAAGCCTGTGAGCTTACATTTGTAAATATTACAAAGCTGTCAAACAAAGTAAGCAAGTGGTTCGTGTAAGAGTTAACGTCTTCTTTGAGCATCACTCTTTATGCTAAAGCAAGTTAAGGGTGAAATCGTGTGGTCAAAATCACAAATACTAGTTGTTTGTTTCCTGCAAAGAAATATTATTAGATAATGAAGAACCTCTACTGCGCTGCAGACAACGAAACTGCATTGCAAATGATAGTAAGGTAATGGCCCCGAGACAGCATTGTCACAATCAAACAGAAATGTAGGCTACTATCACCACGTAGCAACAGTAAGTATCGCATAATCTACTGTGCATTAGCTTCGTTAACTGTCGTCCTCCGGTCTGACATGCAACTGTTATAGATCACATCAAGAGGACTGCAAACACTCTTCTTGGTGCATGAAATAGAGGATTTACTCCATGCGAATGGGAAACAGAACAGCATCAATCCAACTCATTGATTCGAAAACTTCTTCACTGACCCATCTTGTCAGAAACGAATTCTTTTATCTCCCGTTCGTTCCCTTATCTTTGTCCTTGCATACCTCGCACAAATTATCAGCGAGTAGCTGCTCACTAAGGCCAATGGTCTCAAAATACATTGACATGCATTAATGGAGCCTGCACAAAATAGTTGATGAAACATTCAGATTTTTGCTGCTATTTAGTGATGCAGTATCACAGGACCTAGTGAGTTAGCGGTAATTGCTATGCGTCTAAAAGAAAACGGTGTTAATGATAATTATTATTAATCCTGGGTAAACCGAATCGTGAGCGGTTCGTCCGACTGTTATACAGCACTGTACAGCAAAAAACTACTTTGGTTGAAGTCAGTGTTGGGTAGGATCGGAACGCGTTTCTCTGCTCATCGAATCCCTTCCACTCTTCCACCACATTCCGACTGCTCTTACGGGAAATTTATGTCGAACTTGACAACAAGCAGTATTGACATTGGAGCTCATGACCCAACATTCGTAAACGAGAAATCGCAGAATCTAATCTCTTTATATCAGATCGATGAGAGTGCTGCAGTAGTTATACTGTCAACGATCCCACCAGTCAAGCTGCAAATTGTGATCACCAGTTGAGTTTTGACCTTTCAAGCAACGCTCAATAGTCAGGTCCTTTCAGCGATTTCATTTAGGCTAGAGACTTTGCTCGGTTGTGCACGCATTAATGCGAACTCAGGTGATCACATGCGCTAATGGTCACTGCACGCATTTTTGATGCTGAAGCGATCTTAGCATTTAGGTAGACAGGATCAAACTTTTTCTCCTATTCTTAGCATCCGTCAATGCCTATACCATCGATATACTTGGAAATCGCTAAAGCAAAGACGCACAACATAACCGACAGCCACTCCAGAAACTAGTTTTAATAGGATCAGTGAGGCAGCTGCAAAGGAATGATAGTGAGCAAAAGCCAACATTTGGCTAACCAGTCAGCTCAGATAGCATTTAATAAAAGCGCCAACGTTGACAAAAATGAGACAAAGATGAGAGCAAAGTGTCCTGAGTCATTCGAGAGCGGCATCATGCCAATGAGGCTGGCATTTTTGTGCAACCCAACCACAGCCAAGGTCTAAAATTGAGCGGACAATTATAGGGGTTGTTAATAAAATAGATGCAACACTGTACGCTCTTTTTCACGTCAAAATTACTTCGTTTCGCAAAAAAAGAGAGGGATCCTTTTTAAACTTGGCAGTGGGAGTGACTGCAACACACAATCAGATATCTTATGAGCACCGTCTTTGCTGTTGCGTTGTCCTGGATGAACGGGGGTGTGAGGCTAAGTATTTGAAAGCAAAGCAATAAAAGAAAGGAAAGAGATTTATTTACAGTTGACTTTGTGGTTGCCAAATCGACAACTCTTCTTCATAGTTGCTATCGAAATTACCGCGTGTCTTAATGTTGCTTACATACACTATGATGTGGGATAAACTAGGAATTTAGGGTCATAATCAAGTAAGTGGGTGAGTTTTGCACGCTCTAATGATGTGCGGCAAGCTACATCGCTTAAAAACAGGCTTTATTCTTTGCATGAGCATCTTATTTACCCAAAAGCAAGAAGCGCGTTTCTAAGGCGCAGAAGTCTTCTGAGTAAACAACCGATGTGGTCACTGCAGTAGATTACATGCTTGAATCAACAAATTAATGATTTTCTTGACAAGCGGCCTCTCATCCCTTACATCTAAACTAAATTTTTAGTAGCTCTTTAGCTAGAGTACACGACGAAGAGATAAGTATTTGATTTGCAATGAAATTCAACCACAGGATCTCATTATTCAGAATCTTAGCCCTGCACGCGACTTACGCTCCTCTGGGTTTCACTCACATGTAATGCTGAGGACAGATCCAGAAGGTTATTTTGCTTATCCATTGAATTCATCACATACTCTCTTGCAAGTTTTCACCCAGCTCAATAACCTCTGCACTAAAATGCGCAACTATAGGTACACAAGGTGCTTCGCCACATTCAAGAACTCTATCTTAAAACTTGCACATTTGGCTCGTGACCATCATGATAAGCGCCTTTCAATTTTAGATACACCATGCGCATCGAATTCTGTGTGTGCGACCACGTACATGCGTACACAAGTAAAAGGTGTGTAGCTGTGTACAAGTATTTGTGCTTATGAATAATCTGAGCCCAAATAATGAGGAATAGCACAACAATCAGTCAAATAACGTATATTACATCACGTTTATAGCATTGAATATATGTTTGTCGTGATCACTGGCCGCCTCTCACTTAAAAAGTGCATTCAGACAAGCATCGTAGCAGTGTTGCTACTTCCTAAGACTGCTCAACCCTTAGATGAAAAATAAGGTACGGTCATCAATTACGAGATGTTCGTAAGACCATGGGCTAATAAAACTTTGGCATATCCATGAAAAACACAAACAGGATTATTTCGCCTCACCATTCAACCAAGACTAATGTCAACAAATAAACATTAAATTTACGATTGCTGTCCTAAATCAATGAAAACTAAAAGCGTACAGACGCTCGCAGCAGATTCGCTAAAGTGAATGTGAGACATGGATAATTTAGCAGTAAACAAAATTTGTGAATGGTGTTATGCTTTCTGTATCATGGAGTTACTACTAGCAGGCGATCACTGTAAACCATTCTTAGCCTCATCGTTAACACCCCTGAATTACTATATCCAGGAGTGCTTTTGGACCCCAAATGTACAGCCTACACTTTAATATAACAAAGGGTATTAAATGTCAGCTTCCTTATGCGCCTACTTCCCACAAAATACAAATTAGCATTAAATGGGCTACCCACCTATCTACTTACACACTCGCTCCATCTGTTTGGATGTGGTGAGTGCACGATGCTAGAGCGGGTAGCTGTTAAGGAAACAAGAAATGGTAAAGCCGAGGCGATGAGGCAGGCAAAACTCAACCTTTTTACAAGTGCTCTGACCCCCTGGACTTCGGGGAATGCTAAACATTCATCTCTTACTCCTTCCATGTCCACGGGTGCTATACGCGACTCCACTGGTGACATGCCAAATACTGCGCATGTGCCATAACGGTGAAGCATGGCATCTGGTCGAAGGAGGGAGGGTGGTAGCAGGGGTAGGTGAGAAAAGTAAGAGGAGAAGGGTGGGAGGCTAATGGAAAGTGAATATAAGGAAATGAGTGCAAAGGTAAAGTAATAGAAAGGAGTTGGTAGTAAGAGAGTGAAGTGAAAATCAGGACAGAAGATCGGCGGTGATGAAGCAGGTCAGTAGGTCAGGACGATATCCGAATGGCATGGATGTCGAGGATTCAAGCCTCCCACAAGGCATGGTAACTTCCCACCTCCCATTTTTAGCACGCCCATCCATCTAGTTGCAATGCTCTGTTCGACTCAAATGGTGCTACTACAAGCAGCGGGACTCGAATCACAGTGTTCTAGTCGGTAGTCAGAGACCCTATCCATTGGGCCACAGAACCGATGCTTATTCCGATATATCTGGACTACATATTTGCAAATACTCTCACAATCGATTCTTTCACATCACACTTATTGCCTAGACACGTCAGCACCTTTTTTGAAAAGATGCATCAACTGTTCCTTTCTTCCACGGATCTTACTCTATCTCATGAAATCGCGGTTTGTGATTGGTGGGTAACTGTGACAGGACTGAACTGTCCATCAGATAACAGCGTCACGACCTATACATTTGGACTTCTTAAAGAGGTAACATTGGGTACAGCTCAGCTGGACCCCGCATTCCTACTGATCAAGGATAGATTTTCAGTTACAGTCACGACAAAATTAGGTCAGATCACTATTTTTAGCATCGTAAGTACAGCTTTCCTTTTATTAAATAGCGCAGCCAAAAATATTTTAATTTTTTGGACTAATTCTATAACATTGGCAAATTAGAGGCAAACTGCTTTAAATATCTAGCTTTTTTACCGTTAAATGGAAGGCAATAGCCTTCTTTTGGTTATAAGGATGATATTGTCGCCTTGGGGCAAGCTGTTACTCACATGTGTCCTGTCTGCAAAAATGAATGAACAAGAATCACATAATTCAACAAAATCGCATTTAACGAGCATCTAGTTTTTGAAAAAAGGATTTCTTGCACTCGATTGACCTGCACTTACCTCCACAACAATAGCATGTGCAATTATGGATAGACCGCCATGGATGGCTTAACAGAGGCTTAAGAAATCCAAGTGGGATCTCTAAAAACATAAGAGAAACCTATACGTCTTGTGCATGTTAGCGATTCAAGCACAGAAGCAAGAAATAAAGCAAGTAAAGCGTGAAATGCTTAGTTAGCACAATACTCATGCAAGGAAGGCACAGTTGAAGGCCGTTGGCAAGAGTCCCAGATTGCGTCAATCTCAGCCTATTTCGTTTGGTCAAATTTGGAGCAACGGCGTGATGACCGCACTACTGCATCCAAGTCAACGTAGCTGGCAAAGGCTAGCAAGCACTAGGACGAAATTGCTCTATAAACCACTCTTGAAAGTGCGATCCAACGGCAGGTTTCATTAATTTTGGCTGATCCAAACTTGCTAATTATGATGAAAACCCACCATTCTAGGGATGGATGCTTGATTAGCTTCGTACAAGTAGGTATTTATGTTCTTTCGTTGCGCCGACCTCACCAAAACTCGTGAGCTAATTTGGACTAACCTTTGTAGTGGTCATGAGGATTTTCTAGGTGGGTAGGCCACCCAAAAGGGAGTACCTCAAATGCCTACTTGATTGCTTCCATTAGACATGAGGCGACGAGTGAACGCAAATCTCTTTGCAGGGTAGTAACCATGGGTTTTGATGTGAGAATAGCAAGCTCTGCTTTTTGCTCTGAGTTTATTAACTTGCAAATAAATTATGACTATCTAGCCATTCTATTAGTTGTAAGGGTATAAATGCCAAAGATGTAAAGAATAATTCCGTGCTGTTGGCACTCGGGTCCGCCGCAGCTACGACAGGCATAAACCAGTGAATGTGAACTAACTAATTCATTCCATCAATTTCATCACCTGCCTTCACCGCCTCAATTAGCCACGTGCCAATGTGTATGCGCGCAGTTTGCCCAGCTTCAAACATTTTCACCCGTAAATGCCATTCTTTGCTCAAGCCACGGCAAACTATGAGAAGTTTGGCTTCGTTTTTTGACCCTTGTGATTGGCCTTTTGAGACCACCAACATTTAGTCTCAGCCGCATTTTCACCATGTTGTCCATTTATTTGTTGAGCATTTGGTTGATGTAACAACTAAACGTAGATGCATTGCACAGCATATGTAAGGTGCAATGAACACATCAAAATCGTCACAGCTATACGCATGCCTTGCATTACGTGGACGTAAAGCTCTTGAATTTCGTTAGAGTTGTGAGCCATTTCTAAGCATTATGAGATGGTGAGCTATTTTGTCAGGTATTTGATAATGTGAGATTGGAGTTGCACACCCATTCCAGTTCCAAAATACAATGAGAGGGCTTAAGTGACGAAGGTTAAAGTAGTTAATGGGTTTGCATTGACAAACGCCTATGCATCTGCAAGACTGATGCGACGGAAAATGGATGCACGAAAGTCGGTCATGGAAGTGGCACAGCATGGCGAAAGGTGGTAGCACTAGAAGGTAGGGGGAAGGATTCGTAATTTTAATGATCAAAGAGCATCGTATTCGTTTGAACTGGAAGTAGTGATGAGGTGGATTTGTGCGGCAGTGTGTTATAAACTCTTGGATTAAGGGGAGAAAGACAACAACCATTAGGATGGCACATTTTTTAAGAATACGATTTATATTTCGTTTTTTAGTCTGATAATCGACCTCACCGCAGCTGTTACTGTTGTTTAAAGCATTCGCACCATAATGGTAGCTTAATAAGAGGAAAGGAGTAGTGCGATGATGTGACTGCACCGCGTTCCCCTCACCTAGTCATCCGTTCATAGAAACCGCCAACAGTGCTAAACTGCATTCTTGCAAGATTACTCGCATTGTGTTTGGTCAGTGAAGGACAAACAAATAAGCGCAATGTTTGTTCCATGGGCTCTTTTGATCCACGGATAAAATTGTGGCGCCAAAAGTGTAAAAATAGAGAGATCATGAGAAGATGGCAGTGATATGGAGTTCATCTGCATCCACTTCTCGTGGCTATAGCAAATGACATGTTAGATAAAAATGAAGCAGAACAATCACAACTCCTAATTTCGCAAATAGACTATCAATGCATCGTCCAGCCAACCGTCAGCTGCTGAAATCCCTTATGTATACTTGTATCACAGATTGTTTAAATCAGGTTTTCTACACCCATTTTTAGGTATGCCAAGGATTCTACCTAGATAATCAAAATAGTGGCCCAGGAGTAGATGCCTTCATTATGATGAATATCAGAAATGGTGAATGCAGTGAATATTTATAAGGGTTTCACTGAGACTAAACGAAAATCGCAAGATGGGCAAACAGTCCAAGCACTAAGATGAACATAAAAAAAGACGTTGTAATAGAAGCACGCCTCTTGCCACTGTCATTGGCTTCACCGTTGACATGCGTGGAGATCAAGCAGTACGTGTTGCGAGTGACATGGCATTCTGTCAGATTAATAATACATTAGTGTTAACAACAAAGCAACTTTTAAAACGTAAGAGCCTTATTTCTGGGATTTAGCGAGAAGCCTTTCATACGGTTTACCAGAACATTATCTATGATCCAAAATACTTGATAGCTGCTTGTTACGCGTTCAATATTTGAGCTACTAACAAGCGTTCATGCTGAATATTAATTTGCAAATCCTGATTGGCAACTTTCACGTGTTACTGTTTCCTTGTAGAGCAGCTCTTAACACAATCGCGAATTTAAGCGTGGCCTATAATATTATAAAATCTCTCAATTCTTGAATGGGTAATTTAAAAGTAGAGATAGGTTCGTGCCGGTCATGAGATTCAAAGATAGACGAGGATGTCAGTAGGCCCAGACAGACGATTCTGACATTGCTGCCTCGTTTAGTCTTTGACTTTACCTTTACAGATTGGCTAACTAAATAAGCAAAAAAGATCAAGAGAGCAAATAGGCAAGCAAACGCAAAACGACTAACGTTCCCGCCATGTCTGTCATCTGTGTGCGAATTTTGGTGCCAAAACTGGCCACAGTTGTCAGGGTGAAGTCCGCAACCATACTCCGTTCAAATCATTGTGTCATAGTATTGGAAACTCTGTGTTTCCGCTGAAGAAAAACATGAAAGCATAGGTAGTGATTCCTATGGTAAGCAGGGCCGCTAATTTGGAGACTGTGGCTGCCGAAGTGAAAGCCAGGGTGGAATATTCAAGGACATTTATGACTTCATGCAGCATCAAGCCAGAGAACGCTTTAGTGAACTATTCTAGAGTTATGTTTGCTTTGCTGTCAACCAAAATATAAATGTCACAACTTGCGGTTACATTAGCATGGCATAATCCGCTCCCACACTTCCCTCTACTTCACAATTATCATCATAAACATCATTGGCGTGTGCCTTTACACTGCATTCCCAACTCACGCTATCCCCCTATTTGTCTTTTAATGATAATGCTTCCAGACTTTCCTTTCCAGCATTACAAATGTCCTGCATTTTTAGCCTTTACATTAAATCCTTTTTTTATTTCTCCGCTTCTCTGCTTACTTCTTTATACATTCTCGCCGCTTGCAGCTGACGCGCTACTCCGCGTCTGCCCACACTCGAAAGCGTACGAATTTCCAACGGGTACGGCCGCATAATGTAGGACATTACGTGCACCTGCAGGCTTGTTGGCCACTTGAAGGCAGTTAAGGGCGTTACTGTTACCAGGTTTGTTCAATTACGCGCATTTAAAATGTTTTTCGACTGTTACTCCCGACCGGTAATCCGCAGACCTAGAGAAAATGAAGACTTCTTAAGGGCCGATAAGGAGGGACGGAACAGAAATACAGATCTATGTAAAGTTTGAAGTCAAGAACTAGAGCAACTACTCAAAAAGATTGCAACCGAAAAACGTAGGAAAGAAATCAATGTTAGCAAGTGAAGGCGTCGTTCTGATCAGGTAACGAACCATTTGAGGCACACACACCGGCTGAATTTAAGGTCAAACGTGTCAGCAGCGATTAAGAGAGCCTAGGATTTTGTTACGTTCCCTTTCACAAAGTACAAATTCTATTCGGTTACAATTCTGGGGTTGTTAAAACTAGAACGCACTTCTACTTGCTTCAGCTCACTTAGTTGTAGATGTCTCTGTAGTTGTTGAGTTAATGAATTGTATTCAAAACTCTATTTTGTTCCATACAGCTATAATTGTCTCGCATTAGAACTTTAGCGTACGGGTCAGGTATTTATATTCACCACAGATTTATTTGATTAGGTGCTCAATGACTGATACTAATGGATTTTTCTCAAACATCACAAGACAGGAATGCTTTAAAGTGGACGGTGGCTGGTCTATAAATGGCAATGTGCAAGTGAGAAGAGAAGGACAAATAAGGTACAGCTTGAGCTGAGTTTAACTGTTATATTTTGCCGGAGTGTGTGGAAATGTAGATCATGTGATAGACCATTCACATCAATCATGGTTAACTAAATGGTAGACTAAAAGCCTGGAAGGTACGGACTCGTTAGATTAATGATGGTGGACAATAGAAAACATCAAATAGGTAAAGAATATTAGAAATCTGTGTCTATACGCTTTCTCAGGTGGATAGTGCGTTAAGTCAATCAAAACTTCAAGTGTCTCTGGTAAGAGGCGCTTTGGTTTGAGACAAGTATCTAAATTTGCGTGGGGCAACAAGTGTCATCAGGCGTCTCCTGCTTTCATTTAATGCGCAGCCAGTTATTATCGAACAAAAAATTTAACTAGCGCTTCTGAGTGTCTAGCCTAATTTCACACCGTGCTCACCACCATTGCTAATAATGCCGTACAAAGAAAAGGATTAGAGTTGCTAGTATCTTTTCAATATCGATGGTAGCACGGTTTTTGGGGAATACAAGTAGAGCTATTCCATAGGCCCTCTGTACATCAGCACTACGTACTTTGCCCTCCTATTGTGACTGCTTGAGCTTGCGGTTTTTGGTGGTCGAAAAAATTTAAACAAGGAGACGAGTACTTCAATTTCTACCACTGCCTGCTAGCCTCAGCGTAGCAAGAAAAATGATTGTCTTGCGGAGAGGACAATCATTTAAAACAGAAGAAGGGACGAAGATTATGCTTACCTTAATTAGCTACGTTCACCCTAGATTTTGCGGGTATGCTTCGATCAGCTGATTGAGCATTAACAGTAAAATATGCAAAATCGCTCACTGCAGGCTGCCTATGGTATTCCCACGGCGATATCAACGTAGCAAAAACGCGATATCTTCACCGTCTCTATATTGGCTTCAGAGAACCCTGACAGACATGGTTGGGAGAGGCTGAAATGCAGAATACATCAAGGAGGAATAGACAGATACCTTTAACCGAAGAATTTAGGTAAGGCCTCGTCTTCTCTCCAATGATCTGGTATTCATGCCGGTATTCTTACAGGCAGCAATGACCTCTACAATCTCTCCCTCTCTGGCCATGGTTCTCAAGCAGAACAATAGTCCAGATCCATGAGGAACTGCACCGTTTATGTGCTCAATCAGGTCTATTACTAAAACACATTCCTGCCGCTAAATGAAGCATACAGGCACAAAATTGGCAAGTTTCTACCTGCTTTGTAGGAAGTAACGAGGTTGAAACCTAAAGCATGGGTGCGCAACATTGTGTTTTGCTGTAGCAAAGTTTTCTACCCGGATAAGTGCAATACTAGTTCCTACAACTCTACTTGAATCATCCTCTGGCCCATCTGAGCATTATTGTCATTTCCACCTAGTATTATGACCCTTCCTACTCAATTAGGTAAGGGTCTGCGTAAGACCATCTCACTTCAACATGCACTTGACTTTCAATAGGCAGAGAAGCCAACCATATAAGATGCTTCAGGGATTGCGAGAGCTTTGCACAAACCTCAGTGCAGTGCTGCATTCACCAACTAGCTAACTTAGGCAAGGTACAGTAGAGCGATTGCTCACTTCAGCTCCTGCCATCGGCACAATGGCCAGGTTTCTCTGCATTCTATTATTAATCACTATGATGGCTTCCAATCCTCTAACTGCCAAACAGCACGACAGGCTTTTTAATACCACAACCAAAAACGAGCCGTTGTGAAATCACCAGCTACACACATGCTGGAGATGGCAGGTTCATCTTTCCCAAGGCAGGCCGGGCGCCATGTACCCAACCACCTGAGTTTGCTCTTTTAATTCTACTTGGAAGGCAGACGGCCGAAAATTAGAACAATTAACAGATCAGTTAGTAAAGAAGCGCAGGTATGAACACCCAAATCTGACGCAATATCCGAAGGCGTAAGCCGCAACTTGATTGGAATGGTAAAAAGGATAAAGTACCTCCCCTACAAAAGAAATAAGTTAGCTTTTGGGGAACAATGCGCACACTACACACAAATAAACTAGTGCTATCTCTGTTGTCATCATTCCTGATCGTTTGAAATAAACTATTTTGTTTGTTAACGTCATTTTTGCGCCTCCCTTTGCACTAATGGGACGATTTCTGTCAATAAACTTATAAATATTGCCATTCAACATGCAAAATTAGGTGGTGTGGACAACACCTAACGAGCTGGGTTGGGCGCTGAGGCAGTGTGACCATTTGAGACCTCAGTAGTCACTACCAGTGTGCCTACTTGCCTGTCAACATAAACTCTCTTAAGTTTTGAAACATAAATTGACCTGCCAACATTGGGTAATTATTTAAATTCGTTTTGTCTTTCATAGTAGCAACTATACAGATATAGAACCATACAGAAATGGAAGGAGCTACAAAAACTACCCGGCTGGAAAGAAGTACAAGACCGGGCTACGTGAGACTAGGTCTGCATGTTCTACCAGGCATTTGGGAAAAATTTTAAATGCGCAGTGCTCATGCTTTATTCCTGCTTCTAAATTTTTATGGAGGAATGTCACAATCAGTGTTTGATTCTCACTTTGTAGTCATCTGGCAATCAGTAATAAAGTGCTTCTTGATACTCTGCCCACTTCTTGCTCTTCGCCACCGGTCTTCTGTTACAAAGCGCCCCTGGTCAACAGTAGTGCTCATGTAAATTGTGGTTACGAGAGTAAACAGATGAAGTTGATGCTACAGCTGCCAAAGTTATGTCGCTTTGACCATTTAGCTTATGTGTGCCTCGGTGATTATGGTGCTGGCACCCACTTAAGCAACCGCTCGAGGAGTCTTTCGAATAGCCTTAAAGGCTTACTGTGGGTGGTACACGAAGGCATTTGTAGGCATGATCAATATTCTTTGCTGCGGAGTGTCACTTAAGTAGACTTTCGTGCTTAAAGCGAATAAAATCACAAGCAATCAGTGTTATAGATGATTCGGTCTTTTGTGCGTTTGATGGATGGGCGTGTGGATGAGTTTGTGTAGAGATGAGGAGGCACGGCCTGGTGCCTCACTTCATATTTGGGAGTTGACAGTGCATCTACTGATCGAGCATCGTGCCCTCTTTCGTATTCTGAGAAGTCTTAAAAGCTGCTTATTCAGGATTAGCAAATGTTGCGGAGACTGTTATAAATTCAAAGCAGAAGTCATCAGACCTCAAAACACCTACGGCTCATCCGAACCTCGTAGCCTGAGTTAGCCACCTCCGCTTGGTTGACCTATAACATATAGCTGCAAACATAAGCATGATTAATTCAATGCCAATTGTGATTGAATAGCCGTGTATTATGCGTCATTTTCGGTGTAAATTGCCTTGAGAAGGACCTATTATGACCCTGCGTTAAGCATCCTCGAATCTTTTTACATTTTCGCTTGTAAACTACTAGCTTTGTGGGCACTAGCAGCCGTTAATCTTCGAAACCTCTACTTGCAAATGCGGCCGGGTTTGGAAAGCTGTCACTTTCTTCAATTTTGTCCTCCATTCTATAAATTCAAGGGTGGTCATTGACTTTCTCTCCTTCAACTACTCACATCTTTAATGTTATTGCGTATAAAACTTGTGAGCACTTTAGATACCTGTAGCATTCTGAGCCCACAAATGCGTAAAAAACCTGCCACACGTTTGTTTGCTTGACTGTTTGAGTCCCCTGATTTTGCCAAGGAAAGAAATCTAGTAGAGGTGGCTGGGTGGTAGGACTAAGCTTGACGTAGGGAGGAGAGAAGGAGAAAAGAGCAGAAATTTGAGACACCTTGTTGTACCTTTTGGCAAAACATTATTTCCTTTGGAAAATCTGACCCAAATCTCGTCTTAGTGTAATGTAGAATCGTTTTATGTTCAAATAAGCTCTGAATAATGCCGTCTCATTTAGGTTACTCTAAGCACACTATGGTGCCGTTTTATTGGCACGGAATACAGAATTAATACCTACTGGTAAAAGTCGATAGAGCGGTCACACCAATAGATGGCATCATGCGTGTTCCTTTTTGAGGCTGTCGTAAACGTCCGCTAATTCTGCCGTTAGGGCTTTTAGTCAAGGTACCTAAGACATCAGAAGGATAGACATGGATTGGTGTACTGCCAACTTTTCACTGTTTTTGTTATTACAGGTCATGTATTCATCCCGAAGATGGATCAGACATTTGTATTTGGGAGTGCATCGCCCTTCCATTATAGCGATGAAGCACACTTTGCCAATGCACACGTACCATTATATCCTGACATTACTTGGGCTGATTAAGTATGAAATGTTAGCACATATATCTTGCTTGCACCAGAGACCATTACAAAAGTTATTTTTGCTTTAAAACTATGTGATAAAGTCACTTTTGTTGAGAGTGTAATTTGTTGAACAAGTGGATCAACCTTGGTAACCCAAAGGGGATGCGACATGCTTAACTCTACCAGATTTCCTACCACTGTCGTGTGTTGTGGTTCAACTCGATCTTTGTCAATTAACAAGCCGATAGTGGTCGTGCTTTACTTACTCCATCCATCGCTGCGGACCCGGTGGTAGTTCAACGCAAGACCAACCTACAAGGCATTCTTGTCGTGCTCGTCAACGATGGCTGGGAGCACATTGTCCTGACCTGCGCATACACACCACCGTCCTTAACATTCCTGAGATGTTAGATTTTAATCCTATCACTACCTAGCTTCTTTCGAAACAAGCGCAGCTCACTTGAACTTTTGACTAGTGTCGGCATAACATCGACGACGAAATGTTTGACCCAATCTCCCATTCCCTATAAATGGTGCCCAGCAGCCTTTAGCGAGAAGTGCACGTGTGTAGCTTTAGCACTGAATCCACTCATGTGCAAAAGACACCATATGCAATTATTCACGGCACACCCTCATCTATGCTCCATGCTGTATGTCGCAGTTGCTTCTTGTCGGATTACCTGCCACTGCGTTTTCATGTGCAGGATGTTATCACCTAAAATGCATCACATTTGACTGAGATTTCAAGCTCTCTCTTCACTGGCTTTGTTTCGGTGAGTCAGTGCTAGTCCGTAGCATTAGGGCGAGTCTCTTTGCTCTAATGCGTGAAACTACCACCTTAAATATGTCATTACAAGGAGATGGAGTGCCTCCACAGCAACCAACTCAAATCAATCAATTGCGTTGTTAGTTGCGGATACGTCCTTAAAAAAACACCGACTTTCAATTCTTCAAAATCTACAACTTAACAGGCGGTTGCCTTTCAATCAACTCTGAAGTTTAGTTACATTCACTACCCTCTGCAATCGCGTATGATCCATAGAAGAAATATAGACGGTGCCTGAGCTGTTGCGTGATGAGACGGCGCCGATGATTGTTCCAAGCCGGGCGATGCCTACGCATTCGGCATAATAATGCATGGAGTCTTCTACCGAAAGAAACCACATGGAATGTGAGTTGCGTCAACGGAGGTGGGAACGTAAAAAATGTAGCGCTTGATGCTTAAAGAGTAGAAATGAGAGACCTTACGCAATTCGCTTATGTAATGCCCTATTTTGCGATCAATGACACCGATACCATGGAAGATTGATGAGCAAAATTTACGTTTTGGTTGGTTATTAGGATTGGTCGGCAATTAAAGAAAAAAAATAATCTTAGTGGATATAAAAGGAGGGAACGAGGTAGAAAAGAGAATGCCCAGTGAGAGGTCAATGTGTTATTTATTAATGTTGCACCTTGTAGGAGAAGACCGTACATGAGAGCCATCCTAAACCTACTTCGACTTTCTCTGACTCAGATTATGCTGTGGGCCATGCTTATGCAATTCTCGACTTGGTGATTTTTACAAATAAGTAATTTTCGGTAGCCGTAGCATCTGTCCATGAGAAACTAGATAACTTTCTTATTTCAAGGATGGAGAACGCCTTTTTCCATACTTAGGGCAAAGGTGAATGTCTTTGATGTATCCAGATGCATTGTGAAAAATGCGCCTATGCACAAACGTCAAAAGTTCGTGAAGAATTCACATTATATCACCCAGCTTCAATTGCCGACAGATCCACCCGCTGCTCAAAGCTTATTCTTTAAGAGCCATTTTGGAATTAGCCGCTCCTTACTGATTAAGACAACCACCCATCCCACAGCATTCGGTCTCAGGTCTAAGATGTGTGGTTGGTTCTTCTGCAAGCAATTTCCACGCCTTAACATCTTACCATACTAGTTCAACTCGCGACACAGAGGGATAGTCATGACTAGTCAAGGGCACAAAATCGACGCTCCACATGATATGCCCATTCTCGGCTCAATGGTTTCGTAAAGGAATATGGAGTACAAAGTCATCAGTGCGCACTCTGCGTATCACCACTTAAATGAAAATCTTGGGTGGAGGACAAAGGAGGACAAGGGCATGAAATTGGCTCGGAATTCGCAGTGCAAATCAAGAAAGCTGGCACATTCCAGCAAGCTTTACTTAGGTGCCTACTCCAAGTTCTGATCAACTATGTGACTACAGCTTCCCTGCATTTAAATTACGAAAAAGGATGAGATTAGATCTAGTCAAGGCTTGAACTTTCACGTCAAGCGCACTGTAGGTGCTTTGCAGGCTCTCGTGTATTTACTTTATTCTCGATTGAAATTGATTGCTACGAACGTACAATGTACCGCGGGTGGTATAGGACCGACACCACGGGCCGAAGACGCTTCTTTAGTCAGCCGCAAAGTAGGTCTTTTTCGACTTTACGATGCGCATGTAAACATGTTTATGTATGATGCGTGCACAGATGCGCATGCCTATTTGTGGAATCTTCACGTCACTTTGATATTAGATAAACTTGCTTGCACAGCAAGTGGCCAAATCAACTGAATCTCGGTGTTTATCAGACACTTTGCAGCATCACATTTCCGCCTATCAGAACGATTTTGGTGCCTTATTTTGCCTATTTTGATGTTTCAGCAAACATATACAAGTATTGTCCGATTTGCTTAGTGTATCGTAGAACCCTCGGTTTGCTCTTATGGCACCAAAAAGGTAAGGGAAATTGCAAGATTAGCTTAACATTAACCATTTATGTCTGGCGCAAGTAACACAAGCACTTTCTTTTGATTCTCAAAACAGTCCGACGTCACAATGCATGCTGTATGTGTTACATTAGGTTTGAAAACTATGATTCGCTCCTCATTCATACCATCAGGGAACATATTTGTGAGTAGGCGTCTGTTTAATTCTGATTGGATACAGTATGTGCTCTGCTACTCAGCCATGGATTTGGCGCTTCATGCAAACACCTCATAAATTCATGCTTTATTTCATCATGCTGCAGTCCAAAGAAATGCAGATTTAGAAATACGCCTTCACTGCACAGAATGCTTTGCTGAATACCTTACATGGGAAGAGATGCAATATCACATGCGCTCACGCCATCTCTGTAGGTATTTGTTTATTTGGCTTAGTTTGCAGCTACTGTTTACAGTAACGCCTTGATTTCTTCTACTTTTCAGACCCTTGGTGCCGAATATTAGAGTAAAATGCGGTTGCATGCTATTTCGTTAGTAAAGTATGTAAGTCCCTAGTAGGTTGCATACCAGCTCTCTACCTCCTCAAAACATCCGATAATATAGTGCAGAAAGAGTATTCGGTGACTAATATTTTACCGCGCAAAGAAGTCACGCCGGCAGTGATTAAGGGTGCATCTTACTATGCAAAACTAGTCAAACTTTACCATGTCAGTTAGTAAAATATTTGCAGTTAATGACATGGCAAGAAGTATGACTAATAATCTGGCGTAGTTTTACAGACCACTGACTTTAATTAGCTGTGCATGCAAATGCAAAAATGCTCAAATGGTTTTCGTTTGTCTGCATTTTAGCAAACTCCAGCAAGCTGCTCAAGCCTTCCTTTCATGGGTCTTTAATCAAATCTGAGCAATTTGATCAGAATTACACATAACAAAACGCCTTTTGGCATTTATTGTTGTTTCGCATCCTGACATTGTTATTTATGCGGGTGGATTTCTATATGAATCTAGATAATTGAGAAGCTTTTGCAAAGGAATGTATGCAACTGAAAAAGGTTGTATGTAGACCAGGTATTGATAAGACATATTTGTCAAAGGTGGTATGTTTAAAGGAGTTGCGATTGCTTTTAGGCAATGTGGAGAAGAGAGGCAAAGCTAGCTGCACGCCTGCGTAAAAACAATTTTGAACATTTACCAATTTACAACACAGCAAGCTATTGTAAAATTTTTATTGCTGCCTCCATTTCTAAGCTTTGTCGTAAAGGTGAAGTGCAAAATGCACTGCATCATTGGCCGATACGCCTATCTGATGTCTGGCAGTTAAAATGATGCTGTAAGTTACCCCAAATACTTCAACACTTGGTAATCTTAACTAAAATTTCACGGTATGCTACTATGAGTACAGAGGTGCTTCATTATTCCTAATGCCTGAATTGAAGCGAAGAATAGGTAGTGGATGATAGGCATCATATCTTGCCCGTTCAGATTATTGACCTAATTACTTGGTGATGAAGATGAGCACTTTTCTCCCTCTGGGCATCGGCACCGTCAGCGACGTGGTGAGAGGAGTCAGCACAGTATCTACCAAGATCGGTGACCTCACATTTGCAGGCCTGCCACAGATTTGGCGCTGTGCCACTGATACTACCTGGATCAGTTCTGCATTTTATTAATTGATTTTCGAATTAACTTGTGCTTTCAGGTACAATAATAAGCTGGTGAACCGTCATAATCTGTGTCGTATTGGCAGCAAATATCCATGATTGTTTTGATGATAGCTGTTCAGGCTTCCATAAGGCGAAAATAATCATCCACGAAATTAGTGTGCGGTGTGATAATGTAATTAAGTGCAGAGTTTAGCCAGCTTTTATGCTTCTAACATCGTTAATATTTTTGGAAGATTTTTTAGGATATATTGTAGCGAACCGCAATCATTTATAATATTCGGACATGCCTTAACTGCACATATTTGCTTGTTGCCTGAAATTTGTCGAATTTATTTTCTTATTTACTTTTCATTTCTTAAAAGGTGGTGGTAGTTTACCCCACTGCTGTGGTCAACGAGAAAGAGGGGATGTGAGGAAGAGTGAGGATGTTTTGTGTGGGGATCAGCATAGAAGAGGAAGGAAACGCAATTTGAAATGACTCTTGTTACTGTCATCACATCCCGAGATTTCCCTTCCTTTAACGGTGCTGAACCACGGAGAGAACCGTAATTGCAACCCAGCAGCACTTCTGTTACTTGATTTGCCTTAGGGTTCCTGTTTAACATTAAATTTTTGTCATATTTTGCAGTATTCCTACTTACTTCATTTATTGCTTCCCATGGTTATCAGCCATTTATTCTCGGTTCACCGTAACCTTGATATCCCTACAAAGAGGAGTGTGACACGGTAAAGTCGAGGGTTGATTTCTTGTAAGTTGATTAGCGCTGAAATTCTATCGTTAAACTCTTGCTGCAGTACCGCCGCGAAATCGTTAAAATTTGGATCACCTACAATTTGCCTCTTTTCGCTACATCATCACACTCAGTGCACACGTAGGCAACGACTTCTGCATGAAGGTGCAATATCGTTCCGCCCGTGGTAGCGTCGCTTACTGTGGATCCACATTGCCACACTTTCTATCCTAACTCTGCCCACCACCTACTACCTAGCTGACTCTGTTTTCATTTTGTTTTAGGTGGTGCGGATGCAAGCCGCTGTTATTAAGCGGTCATTCAAGCCTGCTACCTAAGTATTAATGGCTTACACTGCAAATGAAAACGGCGACACTAGAGCTGATTGTTTTGCTACCTCCGCGGTGCCTGCTAGTGAAATTATCTCTGTTGATGTGAATCGTCCGGTTGAAGGAGAGGATTGGTAAAACTGAAGCTGGCAAAATGTTTCCTTTTTTCGTCACGAGATAGTCTGGTGTTACTGCAGTCATTTGACGAACACCGACTTTAGCCATAAAACGACAGTAAGAGCTAGGATTGATCCGACCTGACCACTAGTAATCAAAGTGTTCCTTTTTGGCATCAGGACATTAGTTCGGCTCCCAAATATAATTCAGCTTTTGGTAATTTGACCCAAAATCTCTACGCAAACAAGTACATAGGAAACTCAGTAGGAAACATTATTTTCCATCGTTTACTAAGGTGTTGATTCGGTTGATGAATGCACCATTATTTTCATAAGCTGTTGAGAGTCATAAGAGCATTAAAAGCGATGCCTAACGGATCGTTAGCGCATATTCCAGCGGAAGGTTGCTGATTTATACATAGAGCCTCCATAATCTAGATGTGGATAGCATGCCATGTATTACCTCAGCAGGTGTGGAAGCGTTTTAATTTTATTGATTTGCATTATATTGACGGAAGTGAAGTGTACTTCAAAGTACCGTCTTTATTTGGTGCTCCGATCCTACTGCTAAATGTGCTGTGGACCGTAAAAAAGTGGAGTGCTACTGCTTGGCCTTAACAATAGCTTCAAATGGTGGCGAACGCGTATCTTATAGGCTGTCGAGTGGATGGGTTTGAGAAGGAAGGGTCGTGCTTAAGGAGAAAAAAACAAGATGCTCCCAACTGCTTTGTACAAGGCATGTAGCCAGGAAGGCGGAAGGCGAGAAGGCTAAATGCAGCTTGAGTGAACTCACAGTCTTTTACTTCACAGGGTGGTCTAAATTGTCGTGTTGCCAATTCAGCATGTGGTGCCATTTGCCTTTAAACATAGTAGATTAAGGAATCGCCGGCCAAGGAATATTCTGAAAAGTCTTTGCATTTGCATTTTGAGGTGGAATGTCGAAGCTACTGAATAAATACTCAGTATAAGTTGTCTGGTTCCTAATTTCTCGTTGCCATACTTACCATTTATTAATCCAATCCCATCATCTACCGTCTTCAGATAGTGCTACCGCTGTCGCCATTTAACATCTAAATTGCCGATGTGGCATGGAATTGTCACGGAAATCAACGCAATCGTGAGCCTGTGGTTGATGGTATGATGGTTTTCAAATGGCTTGCGTGCATCATTCATCTTAATTCAATTAAAGTTTGATGGGAAAGTGCATCCTACACTATCCATGAGTTTGCAAAACAGCAAAATGTTCGACTGCCCGGATCACAAACAGTAGACTGACACCAGCTCAATCACGAAAAGCTCATCCAAGCGTCTCATTTAAAGTATATTTGGAAAAGAATGACGCGTTAGAAGAAGGGCGAAAAATAAGTAAATTTGGCTATGGAAAATGTTAAGACAAACAAAATAGAGGGCGGATGAGCGACTAGCTCTGGCGCCGACAATAGTTAGGGCAGGTGGGTGCATGAGACTACATTTGCCAACAAGTTTCAATGACCTCTCTTATCTGAGAGAATAAATAAAAAGGGCCAATCTAACCCTAACATCTTTCAATAGATCATGAGATACAAATGTGATATTACTTGAATGATTGGGCCCGGAAATGGACACGAAACATGGATGATACACCATGTAGCCAGGACTAGTCCATCCTAATCTAAGTTCCTTTGTCTACCCTAGTGTCCCCACAATATGCAAGCGATGCTCCGCTTACAGTTGTGGTCCAGTACGCTTACTGCTTATTCCTTCTTTGCAACAAGAAATGCTGTCTTAACCACCTCTAACCTAATAAAATTGTTCTTCATTCCAAGAACCTACATCCCTTGATGGCCGGCAATGCTATCGTAGAGATGTCACGCTGACGATCAAGTCGAAGAAAAAGTCTGCCTTTAATGTAATAAAGAATTACACGTGTTAAAAGCGCATTTGCTACTTGTGCCTCTTAAGCGGATACCTTTGCTCTAGAACTACAGAAAGACCTAGAACATTTCTGAACCTCGGCAGTGACTTCCAACTTTCTCGTTTGCTTTGCAACAAACCGTCATTTGTTTCCAATCCTTTGCAGGCAAAACTCAAAGCAAATATGCGGCACACACGAATGGAAAGCGAACTGGGTGCAGACATGAATGCACAATAAATTGGATCAACGTAGGTGTGACAGTCAGAGCTAGACAGATTTATCATGGACAACTGCACTGTTTTTTGGCGAATGGAAATTAGGGAGCAAAGTGGGTAAGCATGAGGCCAAATGATGTAAAATTTTGAACTAATTTTAAGGTTTCAAGATAGAATAGACCAAGACAAACAGCTGACATTCTACCCATTAGTGGATCCATATTTATTCCTAAATCAAACAGATAATGTCGACGGAAATAAATAAATAATTTTAAAATTTCGGTCAGTGCGTTAACATTTTAGGTTCTCCCTCTGAGAAAAATAAGATTGCCCTAAAGCTAGAAATTGCTTTACGGAATACTATCTGTCATCGGCTACATCTGCGTAATCTTTTATGATGTCCTGCCGCTTCAAAGGAGCCTTTTAGGCCGCAGCAGGCGTAGAGGTTGATTGTCTTCTCCAATTGAAACAGTGGCTTCCGGACGCATAATTGCAGGCTGATTTACGATTTGCTTAGGGTTGGTTGCCACTGATGGACCACCACTGGAAAACTACATATGCCCTTAAGCAAAGGCGTATCTGTCTGGACGACTGTCTATTTTGCTGACCCCGACAGGACAGACCAGCCGATTCTGATAATTTGGGGCAAAAAAATGCTACGTTAAGGTACAGTTAGGAGCACCGTGCTTCATCTGATGGTGAGGATCAATCTTTTATGTACATTTATGTGGATATTAGAGATCTACAGCTAATCATCACAGCAAAAATTTGCTTCCCGTTACCATTCTTAGTTAACACTTATTCATTTTCCAGTAAAGTGGTTTTTAAGCTCTTATTTCCATCACCATATCTCGCCGATGCTAGTGCAAGGAGGCTGTTTGAAATAAAAGAGCTGCAAATTTTAGACTGGCGTGGAATAATTCCAAAGCCGCTGAATATGTAAGCTTAGGGTCTACTTCAGCGTGCTTATTTTAAGATCATAGAGCTACTGTCAAGCAGCTTTATGCTAAAGTGGTGGCTCCAAAGAATGCTGATTGTAGAAATTTCCTAAAAAATATATCCTTTATTTTTCTCAAACGCAGATGAATTTTCCATCTATTTGTGAGCACCCCTGGTCATTGAAGAAGGCTGCTTGCAGCACATGCATCACAGTGTTTGTCTTTGCATTGCAAAAGAGCAACCAGCTCCATGTTCTCCTATCATGCAATGAACTCTATCGGTCAGTAACTGCAAAGTATTTGCATATATATTTTGAACTGAATTTCACTACGCTCACATGCATGGATGCATGTGTCCAAAAAGTGTACAAAGGCACTTTAAAATGCAGTGCACAATGTTTTCGTGGATAACTATAAAGATATGGCCATTTCATGGCTGTTTATATGCTCAAAATAAAGCAAATCGCTGCGTCGCGCGAATTTGCGCAACGTGTTAGTCATTTTTAAACATCCTGTATCCACCGCACACAGGCCGATTGCAGCAGTAAAGGTAATGAGAGGAGGAGGAGAGGAAGGCCTCATAACACTGCCACCAAGCAAGTGCAACTCTGCTGCTAGCACGCATCTACTACTGCCGCTACTGCTCATTATAACAACTAACTCGACAGTCGACGTTGGATGTGGCACCGCATTGCGTGCTTTAAAGTAATGCGACAACTTTTTCTATTCAACTATTTGCAACTGGGATTTTTCTTTTGCAATTCAAACCCTTCTTTCAAATTTCCTCTATGTTACCCTCTTTATCCTTTCTTTTAGCTTTATCCCATTCCTTGCAATTTTACATGTTTTTCTATCTCAAATTGTATTTTTCTCCCATTTCTCTTATTGCATTGACGTCTTCCAATTTGTATCTCGCAGTCAACGTTTTATCTTAAAATTGGAATCCTTTCAGGCCAGTTATCGCGCTTCGAATTCGCTCTAATCCTTTTATGCGCGGCTAGTAGTTTAGTGCTACTCTGAAGGTTTCTGCCAAACAAGACTGCATTTGCAATATTTTGCCATTCGATAATCAGCCTTCCCTTTTTGTGGCTAAATTGTTGAGGCGTTTTTTTCTGGAATGGCTCGAATTCGCACTGGTGGCTTGGTATACGCAATTTAGCCATCCTCTGAGGCACTCTTGCAGATGCACAGGATACAGATAATGCCTATTAACAGGCACAGCCATTCGGCTATCACCCAACCTTGTTCATGCGCAATAGCTAAATCTGTATGCACTAAGGATAATGCGAACCTTTTTGGTCCAATAGATACATCAGCTTTACGACTATGCGTCCTTGTACCCATTTAACTTTGCATGGTGTTCTACCACCTAAACTTATGCCATATTTCATTATATTCAAGATCGGATTGTGCTTGGAAGCACTCAGTTAGTGGCCACTGAGTGTAGCGATGGTGTTGACCCTCAGAAAACAATTATTTCTGGGAATTTTCTACTTAACATCGTTGATCAGATGAAGTCTCTTACCTTTACATTTATCTTATTCTAGCAAGTAACAATGACTAGATCTAGTGTCAAAAAGCAACTCCGCTCCTGCGGATTTGCAAATAATAAGATTTTAAAGCCTTCTATTAATAGCAGGCATTGTCCTACGCTATTTAGATGGATCGAATCTCTGTAAATAAGAGTCTTAACAAATTGCACCTCAATTACGACGTTTTACTTTAACCGCTGCTCTACGAATACATTTTATTTGTTAATTCATCACGGTGAGATTTCAGCTGTCGGACATAAATTTGCTTCATTCTGCTCACTTGTGGCAGCCACCTCGCTTCCCATAGCTCGATTTGAAGTGGACGTCGGAATTTATTACAAGCAAAGATATAAGTCACAAATTACTTCATTCAATGCCTCTCTACCAGCGATATCTTTCTGCATGCAGATAGTTAATCATATCGGTCAGGTAGAAGCTCGCAAAAATTCTTTGCGCCTGGATTCTAACCTGTCCTATCAGTACTAGAAGTCGGTACATTAGCTTTATCTCCATATTTTTGATAAGATTTCGACACTTGATGATGTTCATGACTTGTTTCGGATTAATATAAGCCGACTATATTGAAGAGAACTGCTTACTGTCCATTTGTGGTTTGAGCATTTTATCAAACAATGCCTACTGTGGAATCGAATTCAACCAACATCTTTTAATAAGCCTTACTAGCGAGATGCAAGATGTGCTCCCTCAATCCACTGCAATAAGAACGCTGACATGCAGAATGTGACTTTACTTGAGGCAAACGAGACGCCTTCTACGAAACAATGCCAAACAGACCCCTGCTAGAATTTGTCGATTCGCATGATAGACGTTCGCCACAAAGTTTCCACAGCAATTATTAATTTTAACTTTTATTTTAATGCAACAAAAGAGCGGGCATATCTACAGCTGTCAAATGAATGCAGCTGCTGACTTTCTCTCAGCAACTACTGATTGTTGTTAAAGAAATTAGTGGCCTTTTAAGACTAAATTGCCTGAACTTGGTCGCGTTTATGCAGCAGGCGCAAAAAGCTAGTTTGTTAAGTCGGAATCGCACTAGGCTCTGGTGTTTGGTGACGGTCGATGCAAAACCACTAGTGCTCTTAAAGACCATGCAAAATGGCATTCATGTTGTGATACGCTGAGAAGCCCGGCAGCATGGCAGCTAATCCGTGGGACTTCTCACTTTTGATTATCCACGCAAGGATTTCTGCATGGTCAGATGCTTAGTTAAGGACCAGAGTGAATATTTTTCAAAAAGCCCATCTTTAAAGGGTAGGATAATTTGCACGAACCATGTCATCGATGGAAAGCAGATTCACTGGAATGCAACTCACTCATAATATTGTGTTGAGAAGGTTAAACAGACAAGCACTGCAGTCAAAAGAGAACCACATAGATTAGCAAGCAATGCATAATGTTTTCTGCTTTGCCGAGCGTATTAGATGACTCGTTTAATCGACCTCAGCGCGTCACATTCACTTAGACGCGGTTGACCAAATCTGCGCTTTTTACACTTAATGCATAACACTTGAGACATAGAAGTAGTCTGAGTCCACAGATATCATTAAATACGCTATTCCTCTGCTTTGGATGCACGTTGTGGCTTTAAGGAAATGAGGAAATAAGGCCTTAATAAATAAGACTGGGTACAATCTGGCTTAAATAGGCTATCTTTGAAGATCCAAGGCATACTAGCAATAATGACTGCCTTTACAATCGTTTAAACCTATTAATCAATCGCAGGCGAACATCAAGAGCTATTTTGCGATATGCAATTAGTACGATGAGCTTTAATCCGACCAATTTGTCAGTGTTTCGTGCTTCGCCTTATTAGCTTGCAACTGCAGACGTAATTACCATTACGAGTTCTTCGGTGACAATAGTTTGTGTGCACTCATTAAGTTCCTTCGTTCATCCACCATCAGATTCTTTGCCTCCTTTACGAGTGGTGTTTTTAGAGTTGCTGCAGCTTTCCACCTTTTAATTTTAATTTAGTTTCTCTTTTGGGGTAAGCTTTCTTTTCTGCACTTTGGATTGTATCGTTTCGGTAGTAAAAATGTCCGGTCGGTCTTATGCGTCAACTCGGTTTCGACGATATTATGTGCTTGTGCACCCAAGTTTGGCTGTGGCTGCGGGGGTGAATTAGGACGTGTCAGCGATGACAGCCTTTATGGCAGATTGTTAAGAGCACCAGCACTTTCAGGCTTTGCGCCCAAAGAGGTCTTTTGAACGCGATTTCTGCGCATTAGTGATTTCCGTCTCGACAATTTGTCTAATTTTGTGGTGGCTTCTTCTTTATCATGCGCCCTGATGACTTATGCTTTCGCATAAGACATTTCTCAGCTTTCTTCTCGAAAGAAATTATTGAAAATGGTGGCGAAATTATCTGCATCATTAACAGTGAAGCTTTAATGTCTCCACAGTTCAGTAGGTCACTGTCGTCTAAGAATCATAATTTTTTTAACTTATCGGTGCCTTCTTCACGGTTCTTTAAAATACGCATTCTCGCTTCGTATATTTTCCTCGCATCTGCCAATCCTGGTCAAAAGCAAAATTTATGTACAGATAGAGTTTTTTTGACATTTCTTCAATGCGGATACGTTTCTTTCTGACTTATTGCTGGTGGTTTTAACAAGTGGGCACCTGAACCGATAAGTCACATGCGACATTTAGGCCACTTAATGAAGCATCACGCTGGATCAGGTGACTGAACGTTTTCCTGTCCGAAGAGTTGCCTTCTCTGATTTTCTTTAAATGCCCTAATGTGCTTCAGAAGTCTGGATTGCCTTACAAGCTCATTTGGGTGTGATGCTATTTCAATCCTCCTGCAATAGTGGGATATTGTATCACATGATGCCCATGGATTCAGACTAATCTATGTGTACCGCAGATAATGCGCATTAGATCGACTACCTCTTAGTGGGTTCGAACCACTGAATTTACTCAGTTACGTCAGTCAGTTCAATTAGCACGGATCATGTCACCCAACACCATAGGGTTTGAGGTGTTTGCAAAAAGCCCACGACTATACATCATTTCGTTTCATCCTCATACATTGCCGACAAAGGTGTGGAAATTTAGAAACCCCGTCAATAAGTGCCTTTGCTTCCAAAACTGCTGCCAAAACAACATGATCAAATAATCACAAAATCTGTCGCATTGTTATTTTTCCGCATTCATCAACGTAGTTCTAGTGCTCCGTTTGTGCCTAAGTAGGAAATTACACATCGTTTAGGGGGCACTTTAACATAGTAACACAGTGTAGCGCTCTAGAGGAACTCGTTGCGAACACAAATGCAACCATGTTTTGGCTGTTGTCCTTGCAATTATCGCCCTAAAACTTCCACTGAACTTGAACTAATCTGTGCTTAGCGCTTATATCGTCGTCATTGATTGCCTTTTGCACAATGCGCATTATCTCATAATTTTATAGCCACTTAGTTAAGCTCACTAAAATAGAATGCATGCCCGTCCGCACGCTAATTTCACCTCGATGCTCAGATGGGCTCATGTGTACCGCAGCTGCGTCTTAGTGAGTTCGAAGCACTGAAGTTAGTGGGTTGCATCAGCTAGTTATATCTGCACGGGTCATTTTATCTTACATTGTTGGACCTTTCAGCCTAAGGTGCATGCAAATATGCCAACGACAACTCGGGCTTTTAAAAAAAAACACTGAACGTTGAACAGCGAAATTCCGCCGCATTTGCGCAGAGTGGTAATAAACAAATTTACTAGAAGTATACGCATGGTGACAAGTACATTCATTCAATATCAGGTGTTGAAGGGTAAGGCTATATTACAGAGTCCAAACGGCATTACTGGAATTTTGTACAGCCCACTCAGCGGCATAAAAGCTTACTCTTATCTGATTTTATCAGCTATTTCAACTAGCAAGCATTCTAAATTTTGACACAAAAAAACTGATTTGACCTATGCAGGGTCAAATTAGGGTCGACTTCAACCAAAATATACATTACTCTAATGTTGCTATGGATGTCATGTTGGAGAGCATGACAACAAAATCCCTGAAAATCAATGCCTTAATCAGTTTTTATCAAAATGACAGAGCAGAATTATTTATCTTTCGGGTGCCATGGCTAAACTTAAAAAAAACTCTCCAAAACATGCAAATTCGTTTTATTATCCTCAGCGGTACGACCACTAATTGACCATTGGACATAGTCCAACCAATTATAGATCGACACAACATTTTTAAACCGATGCAATGAAATAAGAACATTAACATCTTGGTCTCTTTCGTTACTTCCGACAATCATATTTCTGTTGCATTTATTGGGTCAATGAATTTGTGTTTGCCTCATTAGTTTCTTTTGACTAAATCTGCTGCTTTTTAGCCCTAAGCTAACTTTGTTCACTAAGTTCTCAATGAGTAGATATGAAGAGAACATTCGCTGAGGCTACTCATTTTCCCAAGCATAACCATGGAATGCACTAGCAAGATTGCTTATTGTCAATTTTAGCAAGAAGTTTGTTGAAGGGCAACTACGTATGGGAGAAAGAGAGAAAAGAGATATGCCTCGGGCCTAAATGCGCGTGTTGAATGGAAGCCGACCAGAGCATTCAAAATTACTTTTTTCCAGGCTTTGATACGAAATGATTGATACTGACGCCCTAATTTGCGTAAAACTGTGCGATGCCGCGAAAAGAATCTCAAGGCGTTACCATCGGTATTGCACAAGTTGCATTAGTATATGTGAGTGGAATGTGAGGTTGTGGCTGTGCGAAGGTACACGAATTCAAGGACAAAGAAACGGATAGGAAAGAAATGGATTATCTTTAGCTTTACCAATTTAGTGATGTAATTTTTGCGTTAGTCAGTTAAGCTGGGCTGTTTTACTCTCTCTTCCGTGGCAGTGTGTAAATCCTCCATTCGCAGCACCAACGAAAGGTTTCGGAGGATTCTTCAGGTGCTTCAAACTGCTAGAGGTCAAGCAGCTGGAGCATTATCGCTAAAACTAGTGCCCATTAGGTGCTGTGATAATAATGACTCAGTTACTACTACTCTAAGGTAGCAATGGCCTGCATTACCGCATGTAGGGGTGAACAAGAGAAGCAGAATAATCGGCTTGAGACCATCATCAAATCAGTTGTGCAGTGTGATTCTAATTTCTAGTGGGCGCGATAGTTTCCTTTACCTTCTGGCCCATCGATGACTTGCGCTCCTCTCATGCTCCTCCTATGCAAGCACACATGTCCAATCATTGGTTACTCAAGATACACCTCAGCATGAAGGCACCTGAAATTGGATCGAATTGCCGCACCGCACAATTTACGTGACTTTGCAGCCAAAAATTAATCATGCCTAAGTGAGTAATGAAGGTACGCATGTGCCTTGTGGATTCTGCAGCCTAGGTTAATCATCACATGTGATAATTTTTCTTGCATATCAATTTTGTTTAAATATCAAGCCGTTTACTTATTCTCAGCGCTATATTACCCCCAATACAATAAAAATGCTAGCATTCTCACTTCAATTTCTTAACGCCTACCAGGACAAAATAGCGTCAGTATAGGTAAGTTTCTCCCTTTTCATTGCGCATAAGCTTACTAGCAAAACCTACAGCTTAGCATCAAGGCGGCTTGCTGGATTGCACTGAAACACAAGTAAATGAGCATGTTACATTTTATTTAGAAATAGAGTGCAATCAAGAAACCGATATATTCCTTAATTGCACTCGACCATCGATCAAGTAATATTACCGTGTCGCTGTCAATTGCTACCAATTCGACTGATGAAATTGGCTTTATGCGATACTAATTCTGCCTTGTTATGCCAACTAAACAACGCTTGACCAATTTCGCACAATCAGATCGCCATGTACAAGACATGTAACAAAATTTTTGCTACCTACTAACGCGCCGCAGCAGCAATTGCTCTTACCTTAGTAAGCTATCATTAAGATTAAGATGAAAAGCGAATTAATGTTGCTATTACTGCGACTTACAAATTTTTGCTGACGCAATAGCATTCACCCACAATTTAAGCAAGTAATGCGAGGTAAGCATCTGG